>VDFB02164995.1:0-35452 GCA_007258455.2 Sequoia sempervirens | reverse complement strand
TAAGACATTACTCTGCCTCCAAGTAGCAAAAAGGCACGGGAGGTACTTTAGTGATTCTTCACAACTGAAGCGGGGAGTTCAGCATGGTTTCAAAAACACTGCCTACTCAATAAAATCATACCGATGCCTTCATTTATTTCTCGAAGCTTCACCTTTATGTTTTTAGAAACATGTGTCAGCCTTCTATAATGGTTATGGAACCATTTTATAATGTTGATAGTTTCCCTCTTTTTCTTCATCATTCACCAAATACGCTTTATTGTCCTCATGACTCGAAGATGATTACTAGTAACTATCTTCTTTGTTTTAATAACGCCTCCATCTTGTTAATCTTTGGCAATGAATATGTCATATTCAACACCATACTTCCAATGATGCCCTACATGATTCTCTATCAATTGCCTTGACACAATGCACAGTCTGATGTAGATACTATCCTCTCTATTGAGCAACGAGGTGCCACCATTCACAATACACAGAGGAAAACTGATACACCTTGCAAAATGCCAATTTGGTCACTAGATATGGTATTTGGTGCGTAATGAAGACATTATAACTAGTCGCAAATGTTTCTCATTTTAACCTCTAAAGGTAATCCGAGTGTTGTGTGAAAGAGTTGTAACTCACTATTAAACCGAGTATCTTTGCTCGAGGCTTTAAGAAAATTGCATGTTCAGCCCTGCTACCTTCTTTGTTCAAATAATCCATCCATAGATCATAATTTTTGTTTGATACTTTTCATGATTTTCGAATAGATCATAATCTATTATTGCATACATTCACCATCGAGCATTTAAGAGAGCTCAAACAGTTTGCGGGCTCTGGACTATTAATTAATATGGCCATTGATGGGAAATTTGCATCTAGATAGGGGAAAATGTTGCAAGTATGAGCTGTTTTGGTAGTGTTGTGATTGATGTCAACATAGTTCAGTATGTTGCAGATTGTACATGTATAGTTGAGATGTTGCTGAGATATTGTGAGTACATCGAGGTATCTTTATGATGTTGCAGATGTGCTGAATTGGTGTGTTTCCAAGTGCCTTTGAGAAAATTAATAAAGAAGAGAAGTCAGAATGTTGAGTGTGTTCAGAATGTGCTCTGGTATGTGCTTCGTGTTTCTCCTGTATTGATCCTATGCTTGTGTAGATCTGAAGGTTTGATAATGATGGTATAGTGGTGATATCTCCTAAGTTTTAGCTTTTGGTGTGATGGTACGTAAAAGTTACGTTCACCAATGTGTGAACTGCTCTGGAAGAGTTGGTCTTTTATGGACTGGGAGAAATGTTTCTACTCTGCAGTCCTCTGCTATTTTGTTTTAGATCTTGTGGATCTGGGATATTTCTTGTGAAGGTGCTTTCTGAGTTCTGGCAAAGAAGTTTGAAGTTTGGTGGTCTAGAAGTCATGTTTTAGTGTTGTTGTGTGTGTTTGCATAGTTTGGATGGACTAATGGAAGAAGTTTGGTGTTTGAAGATCGCTTCACTTGCCACAGATGTATCTAGAAGAATCTAAGATGTATTCTCATGCATAATGAAGCATGTTGTGGTGTTCGTGTGTCATTTTCTTGTTGGGAAGCGTGTACATTAATGTTCATTTATGTTTTCATTAGGTTTGGTTGACCTAGTGTTTACACTTCATTTAGAGAATTAAAATTTAATTAAGAAAGCATGTGGTTGATCTGAGACATTATTTTTTAGTCTTGGTTAAAAAATTTATTGGTCCACTCTCATTCATTTCCAATGTGGGAATGTTGAGTTGTCGACCTAATTTGAATTTATGAAATAATTTTTTTGTGGACGACCTTGGAGAAAGGTTCTAAGGTTGAAGATGGTATAAATGCAACTTGAATTGTGAAGAGTTGTATGATAGTGTGATGCAAAGTGATGAAGAGAACCATAAATCATAAGAGAAGAAGTGTGAGTGAGTTGAGGCAGCAGTTCTTCATTGTGTTGAATTCTTGAAGGTAGTGAGCTAAATGTTTCTGTAATAATTTATTCAAGGTTGTGGATGTGTGTTAATTGCTATGGTGGATCTTTTGTTCTCTTTTGCATCTGTAGGTAGTGAGCCTCCCTGTTGGACAATGAGTCCTTTCTGTAGGTAGTGAGCCTTTGTATTTGGACAGTGAGTCCTCTTCTGGGAAGTGAGATTTTGTATTCAGTTTTATTATCTCTTTATATTGTGATTTAACTCTCACTTTGTTTTTTCGCTCATTGGGTTTTCCACGTAAAAATTTGGTGTTCATTGCATTGATTTACTTTCTATTATTTGTGTTTCATGCTCATACTTAATAATAGAATAGTGTGGTTGTGGAATTGATAAGTGTTGAAGTTTTAAGTTGAAATTTTTTGACAACTAATTCACCCCCCCTCTCAGTTGTCTTGCACCTGTTTAACAGTAAACTTTAAAAAAAAATTCAGTGGCCCAAAATGAGGGTAACAAAAGGTAAATAAACTTTCAAATGTTTCAATTGTGGAAATATAGGTCACTATGCTTCGAGATGTCCAAATGGAGTTGTGAATAATAAGAACAAGGAAAATAAAGGAAATATGATCAAGAAAAGATATTATGTTAGAAAAGATGTTAGAATTTCTAATGATGAATCTGATTATGGAGATGATGATAATGAATGCTTTTTCTTGTATTTAAAAGATGAACGTGTGTTTTTGCTAACTCTGAAAGTTGTGTGAAAGAAAATGATTCGAAGAAAAAGAATAAGACTAGAGGTACTTTGGTATCTGCTTTTCATGCTAGACAAGATAAGAACTATTGGGTTCTTGACAGTGGTTGTTCAAATCATATGACCGGAGAAAAGAGTAAGTTTATTAAACTTGAAAAATATGATGGACTTGTTAAATTTGGAGACGATTTAGGTGCTAAGATTCGTGGAATAGGTTCAATAAGTTTTGATGGCAAGCATAATACTGAAGATGTTTACTATGTTGAAGTTTTAAGACATAACCTCTTGAGTGTTGGAAAAATGTGTAGCAAAGGATACAATATTATGCTTCATGATGATGGATGTGAGATCAAAAAAGGGTCCAAAATTGTGATTGCTACTAGAAATAGGACAGATGGAAATATCTATCATCTCAAGGGTGCTAATGGTCATTGTTTTATGACTCGTTAATGATAGTTGGCTATGGCATAGAAGGATGTTTCACATCAATTTTGATAAATTGGTTAGAATCAGTCTAGTTCAAGCAATGAAAGATCTACCAAAGATAAGAAATCCTATCAATGTTATCTACAGAGATTGTCAATTTGGAAAACAAATAAGAATTAGTTCCAAGGGAAAAGAACAATCTTCTACTAGACTGTTGGAATTGGTGCATACAGGCCTTTGTGGTCTTACAAGAGTGAGAAGTCTTCAAGGTGATAGGTATTTCATGCTTTTGACTATTCTAGAATGACTGGGATACTTTTCTTAGAGAAAAATTTGAAGCCCTGGATAGATTCAAAGCATTTAAAGTTATGGTTGAGAATGAAATGGATTTGAAAATCAATTGTTTGAGGTTTGAAATAGGTGGAGAATTCACCTCTAATGAATTTAACATGTTTTGTGAGAATCATGGGATAAAAAGGCACTTGTCTACCACTAGGATTCCTTAGCAAAATGGAGTGGTTGAAAGGAAAAAAAGACTGTTCAAGAAGCTATAAGGGCTATGATGAAAAAATATAACCTACCAGAAGTCTACTAGAGAGAAGTAATTCATATTATTTTTTATATACTTAATAGAGTTCAAGCAAAAGCTAACAGCACAAAGACTCCCTATAAGTTGTGGTACGGAAGGATCCCTACTGTCAAATACTTTAGAGCATTTTGAAGCAAATGCTATATCAGAAGAAATGATGAAAACTTAGGAAAGTTTGATGCAAGGTTTGATTAGGGTATCTTCCTTGGATATTCTACTAAGAGAAAAGCTTACAAATGCTACAATAAAAGATTGAGAAATTTTATTGAGATTGCAAGTGTCAAGGTAGATGAAGATTTAAGGAATTCAGTAGTGATAGATGGATATGCATCAGATGAACCTGCTTGCAGAGAAGAAGAAGAAAAATCTAAGGAAAGGGAAGTACAGAATGAAGAGGAAGAAGCTTCAGAAAAGACCCCTAAGTATGTGCAAGAAATCATTATGAAGAACAAATCATTAGATACAAAAGAAAATTTGTGTTGAAAAGAAGAGCTACTAAAGTAGACGTAAATCTGTGTTTACTTTCTAAAGTTGAACCTAAAACAGTGAGTGAGGCATGAAAAGATGAATATTGGATAAGGCAATGAAAGAAGAACTGATACAAATTGAGAAGAATCAAACTTGGGAACTTGTTCCTAGACCTTAAAACAAGAACATAATTGGTACTAAGTGGGTAATCAGAAACAAACTTAATGAGAATGGAGAAGTGGTAAGAAACAATGCAAGACTTGTGTGTAAGGGTTACTCACAAGTTGAAGGAATAGCCTTTGAAGAGATATTTGCTCCAGTGGCTAGAATGGAAGTGATCACGATGTTTTTATCATTTGCAAATCATAAGGATTTTAAATTTTATTAGATGGATGTGAAGTCTACTTTCTTGAATGGAAAATTGGAAGAACTTTGCATGGAACAACCAAAAGGATTTCAGTTGTCATATAAACCTAATATGGTCTACAGATTGAAGAAGGCATTGTATGGATTGAAGAAAGCTCCTAAAGCTTGGTATGCAAGGTTGGAAAAATATTTGATACAACAAGGATTCAATAAAAGCATCACAGACAGTATCCTTTACTTTAAGGTTGAGGAAGATTGAATCTTAATAGTGGTTGTGTATGTTGATGACATAATTTTTGGAGGCAATGAAGCTATGTGCAAGAAATTTTTAGAAGAGATGCAAAAATATTTTGAAATGTCTACGTTTAGGGAGATGGATTTCTTCCTTGGGCTACAAATCAATCAAACAAATAAAGGCATATTAATTTCACAATCAAAGTATGTTAAAGAAATGTTGAAGAATTTTGGAATGGATGACTCCAAACCCGTATGTACTCTTATGGTTACTGGTTGCAAACTAAGTAAGGGTGATGAATCCCCTAAGGCTGATCAGAGCAAGTATAGATCTATGATTGGTGGACTGATATACCTAACTGCTACTAGATTGGATATCATGCATGCAGTTTGTCTTGTGGCTAGATTTCAAGAACCTAAAGAGACACATGTTGCAGTTGTGAAGAGGATATTTAGATAATTGAAGGGCACTTTGGATTATGGTTTGTGGTATCCTAAGGATATAGATTTTGCATTGAGTGCTTACACAGATGTAAATTGGGTTGGTTGTGTGGATGACAGGAAAAGTACAAGTGGTGGTGTATTCTTTCTTGGATGCAGATTGGTATCATGGATAAGTAAGAATCAAGATTCAGTTTCATTATACACTGCAAAGGCTAAGTATATTGTAGCAGCATCGTGTTTCTCACAAGTAATGTGGACGAGGCAAACATTGAAGGATATCAAAGTGGTGTATGATGAGTCAATTTCTATCTTCTATGATAATACAAGTGCAATCAATATTTCAAAGAACCCTAGGATGCATTCAAGGACAAAGCATATTTCAATTAGATATCACTTTCTAAGAGAGAAGGTTGTGGATAATGAAGTGAAGCTTGTGTATGTACCTACAAAGGATTAGATTGTTGACATATTCACTAAGGCTCTTCCTAAGGATACTTTTGAGTATCTTCGGGAGAAGTTGGGGGTTATTGCCCCTTCTTTGAACTAGATGCATATGGAGATGTATCAATCCAATGGATCTATGGATTCATTCTCTATCTGGACTCATGTTGGTGGCTACCTCTCAGGGGGAGTAGGTAGTGACATTGTTGTAGTATGGTGTGAGTATTGTCATTTTATAGAGGTTGCTGATTTTGTTGGTGTATACTTCTAAGGGAGGTTATTCAGAGTAGTAGCAAGTATCTTGGTTCTATGTCAAAGGGGGAGAATAATGCAAAACATTTTATCCTTTTCCATTGATGTCAAAGAGGGAGAGAGAAGTCATGTGAAAAAGTCTATCTATACAAAAGGAGAGTGAAGAATGTGAAAGAGAAAAAGTTGAAAGGGGGAGATATAGAGATAATCTTGTAAGGAATGTTGTTTATGTTGTCTTTGATGGTTTTTCACATCTTGTGTTGTCATCAATGACAAAGGGGGAGATTGTTGCAAGTATGAAGGTTTTTCCATTGATGTCAACAAGATTATGTTGTTATTAGTTCCATTTGTGTTGCATTCTTTTTATTATGGTTGTGGTATTGATAAATATGTCGAGGATATTGATAAAATTGATAGAAAGATGAAACAGGGTGTTGTAAAGGTGTTCTGGCTTTGTAATATTGCTTACAAAGGTGTTTGGGAGAAATTTTTTTGCTCTGTGTTTCTTTGCAGTTGTTCTTTAGGTCTTACGATTTTGAAGTTATGTTTATGGTGTTGATATCTTGCATGTGTCAAGAGGATTCGTGGTAACTTGGTGCTCTGAAAGATGGATTTTAGAGCTGCAATGTTTGGCAGTGTAGGTTGAGTGTATTGGGTGTGTACATTCTAAGGTACGAGTTGTTGCGAAGTATTTTGATGGATTTCAAGATGTTAGAGGAATATTCTAGATCATGATGAAGTGTGGTGTGTGGTTCACAAGTCATCCTTGGATTTGAGGAAGCGTGTACTTCAAATTTTAATTGTGTTTGCATGGGTAATGGTCGACCTAGTGTTTACACTACATTCAAATATGTTCAAATATTGATGGAGTAGTGTGGTTTATAAGAGTTGATTTGGGTCCCAATTAATTTTTGTATTGGTCCACTTTCATTCCTAGCCACTGTGGGAATTCTTAGTGCTGACCTATTTTTGAATTTGTAAAGTGTAAGGTGTGTGTAGCCGACTTGAAGATGTTTTTCAAGTTTTGGATGGTATAAATGCAAGGTGAATTGAAGTGAGATGAAGAGTGGGGAATAGAGTTGAGTGTTGTGATGTGAAACTAAGTGCAGAAGTGTAAAATGTAATGCAAGCTATAATGCAAGATTTTTGAATGCAGTGAGATAGAGGTACCTTGATCTCTTGAAGGTTGTGAGTGTTGTTGGAGCTATTGTATTGGATTCCCTATTGCATTGAGATTGTGTTCTCTATGTAACATTCAATCTTCTTTCTATTCCGGCAGTGAGCCTAGGTTGTGAGCCTTTCTGGACAGTGTGTCCTATTCTAGCAATGAGCATCTTTGTATTGATTTTGCAATTACTTATATTGTGAGCTAATCCTCACTGTGGTTTTTCCCTCCTAGGGTTTTCCACGTAATTTTGGTTTTCTCCTATGTATGGTGTTGGTAGTTTCAATTTTTTTATATGCTTTTTATGTTTAAACATTATAACAAATTAAGGGTTTAATGAATGCATGTGGGATACAATTGATTCACCCCCCTCTAAATTTTCTTGTTCATTCAATACTCTTTGCATTGCAATTTTATTTTATAAAAGCTACTCGAAGTTGTGATGGTTTGCTCGCTCAACTTGATAAAATAAATTTGCATGTGATTGTTCCTTATTTGGTCATAGTTTCTTAGTTCATTGTAGTTTCTACCCTCTCAAAGTTACTCAAAAATGTGATGATGCACTCTTCCTCCATATTTCCATGGGCCCACTCCAATCTATAGCTACTCAACAAGTAGTGTTTCCTAATAGTGTCACACAGTTTTCATGCATCATAAGTTCAACTAAGGATTTTCAAATTCATTTTTCAATGTTCTAAGTGGATGTGATGGCCATTGGTTGACCATGCCATATTTTGATCAATGACTATTATTCAAACTTGGGAAATAGATACATACAGACATTCATTTTTCTCAAGATTTCCTTAATTGCAATAAAATATCATTTCCTATTATCATTATATAGATATTTGTATAAGGTAAAAAAATTCATTATTTCTAGAATCCATCAAGAATTTGTGCGAAGGAGTTTCAAGGTGTTGGCAACTTCTACAATTTTTCAAGGGAAAATTAGGGTTTCTAAGCATGAAAATGAGTGAGTAAAACTTACTATTTATTCTAAGTTGCATTCTCTAGTATATTTTTTGAAATCATATAAATTAGGGTTTGCAGTATATGCATTTTGTGTCTAAAGAATTAACCCTAGTTAAGTAGAAACCCTAGAAAGCCTAGTTTGATTTGTAACACCTACAAAATGAGTCAATCTACTATAAAGTCTTGAAGAGTTAAGAGGAGTCTAGGAGAAGACTTGATAAAGAAATTTCCTATTGTAGCATTGTAAATTGTTATCCTTAACATTTTCATACTTTTTTTGGCTACCCCTAAGTGTTTGTGTCTAATTAAGCTTATTAATCACCCATTTTATTGTAATTTTTAGGAAATCACCTTCAATATAAGAAATCAAATTAAATATTTATTTAATGAACACCTAAAAATAAAAATAGGGCTAAAGTAGGGCACCCTCACCCTTGTCCCCCCTAATTAGGCCCTAATCTCAAAATTCATTATTGACTTCAATATGTTTAAGAATTTAAAATTACTTGTCGGCCTATCAAAAAAAAAAATGTGAAATATGTTGAAACCCATGATATAAGTATTTCCCTCCACTTGAACATCTAAGAAATTTTGGAATATTTATCAAGCAATCAAAAAGCAAAGAAATTTTAAGAGAAAAATAAGTAGAATATCTACAACATTCTATTAGCCAAACTCATGGACCCACAACATATCAAAAAATGCATGTGTATGCATAGAAAGATATTTCATGTTTCATTTTTGTCGTTATTATGAGCACTAACACTTGTAATATCTTCAATAAATCCTCAATTTCTCCTTTTATTAGATGACCCAATTGACTTCAATCCAACAAGGAATGAAAATTTGTAATGTCCCCGTTTTTGGAGGTAATTTGATTTTTAATTAAGTTGTCCAAAATAATGATTTTCAAGAGGATGACTAATTAGTTACTTTAATTAAATCATTAAGTGGTATTAAGTTAATTAATTATAAGGTTATCAAATAAAATTAAAATTAAAAGGTGACCTTATATTTAATTAATTTAATAAAGTGACTTGATTTTAAAATATATTATAAAGTCACTTAAATAAAATAAAAGAATATTCTAGAAGCTTCTGGAGAAATTGGGGAAAAAGAATAAATAGACATCTTGGGCTTCATTCTTAGCAGGCAGATTTGATGTTGTTGTTGTTGTCTCATCTTGTGGAGCCTAGGGTTTCTGCAGATTACTTCTTGTCATAGGAAACAAAAACTTCCTATTGATAGCAATTTTGAGGGTGTGAAATATCACCTAAATTATTGCAGCTAAGGGAGAGGTTACTTCAGACTTCTCATTTGTGCTACATTGCAAATTTTGTGGCCTTTGGCCAAATTTGAAGATAGAGATTGAAATCAACCTATTGAGGAGTTTATTGAAACAATATTAGTTGGAGGTTGGACGAATTTACAGATTGGAGATTTCATTTATAGTAATACAAGGCAGTTGAATATTGATATTTTATCCAGAAATTTCATTGTTCTTGGTCTGATTTGGCGCAGCATCATAAGGAGGTGATTTTGCATTATAGATAGATGAATTGTTTTAGAAGTTGGGTGTGCAACAAGTGTGTAGCTAAGACAACTCCAGGCAGGTTTGATTTGCTTATAAAGGCCTGATAAAAAAATGTCTTGGCTCCTTAAGGGGTCGCTAGGCACCAAAGAAGATAGCCGCTCTGGTCTTCAGGGCAAATACTTCACCATCAAGGACAATCGAGTAAGCTGTGAGGCAACCAGACATCAGAAAATTATATTTGTTGCCCCTTGATATCAGATGGGACGGCATTGAGGGAGGATCGACTGGGTTATTGCATTGCTGGGTCAACATTTCAGTCATCATTTCCAGGTTTTTTCTATGCATTGTAAAGATTTGATTTAAAGTCCTTGCATTGTTGGAATCACTGTTATGACAACAGACTGTAGCACCATCTTGTAAGTTAAAATATCAGACTGCATCCATGATTTGAGTCTGCATTTAATCGCTGGTCTAGAGTTGATGTATAGCAGCCTTGAAGGTTTTGATCAATTCATTTGTAATAAGAATTCAGTAACTTGGTGAGCATTGTATCTCTTTGCAATGACATGATAGAAGTTTGGCTGCCAATTGTTTGTTAAAATGACTTGTAGCTTTAAGTGATTAATGGCATAAGAAGATTGCATAAAACTATTTGTTTAAATGTCAATGGCCTGTAGCTTTACCCTTGAATGTATTTCCAATCACTTAGAGTTTCTTGCCAAGTATTTGTATTAATGCCAAGTATTTGGTCATATATATGCATTCAACAGACAAATAACAAGTGCATTTGCATCATTGTAGTCTTAATTCTCAAGCTTCTAGACCTCTTTGATATCATTACAAGTTACAAAATCAGACTAAAGCTTTACATCAGCAAGCTGGAAGGTTGCATATGAATTGTTTGACAAAATACCTCGAGCTTCATATCAGCAAATTGTGATCAGTTTGAGCAAGGCTCATTACAGTGGTATCAGAGCAGTTTCCTGCCATCCTTTGGGTCAGGAAATTGTCTTCATTTATGCAACAAAGTGACAGGACCAAGAGATATACAGCTAGAGAAGAAAGAAAACAAACGCAAGACACTTTATAGCAGCTGTTGCAGCAAGACACAAAGAGATTGGTGGTCCTATGGAGGAAAGAAGAGAGGGAAGTCCTCCTAGAAATGGAAGAAGAGATGATGATAGAGAGGTACTTGATACTTTGAGGGGTCTAAGGGATGGTCAGCAGCAGGTATCTGGGGTACTTCAGCGGCTTGAAAACACTCTACAGCAGTTGATCTTACCTAGGAGGCAGCCCCAAGATCATGAAGATGACAGGAGCATAGCAGGTTCAAGGAGAGTACTAAGAGCATCTTCCCGCACTGCTGATAGACCTACACGACCCACCTTCTTGAGGGAAGAACGTGCAGTAGAAGAGAATGTTGAAGATGTTGAGGAGCCTACCTTTGCTGATGCATATATGGCTGCTCATGATGAATGGCAACTATTGACACCAGGAGCTCGAGAGCTCATGCATTTTGATCGTTTTGTACAAACGAGGATGGACTACTATAGGTCTCGACAGGAGAGGAGACCTCAGAATCAGAATAAGGATCTTAAGCAAGCTACTAATAAACTTATTTTGCCCATGTTTGATGGAAGTGGCAAGACTACTGCACAGTCATGGATTCATAAGTTGGATACTTTCTTGGCTCTTCGACCCATGACAGAAGAGGAAGCCATCAAGTATGCCACTTTGCATTTGGAGGGTGCAGCGCACGAATGGTGGTATCATGGGTTAGTTACATTGCAGCATAATCAGATCACATCTTATCAGGAGTTTGTGGATAGATTGGTGGAACGCTTTGACAAGAAAGACCCAGAATCATACTTCAGAGATTTGGCTCAACTCAAGCAAGTTGGGAGTTTGGAGAACTACATTGGGGACTTTCAGAGATTGTCAGTAATGGTTCCCAACATCTCAGAGAGATGACTAGTGGTGTTATTTATGGAGGGCTTATTGGAGCCTATGAGAGGATGGATAAAAGCCTTTGATCCTCCTACTCTTCAGGAGGCAATGAAGAAGGCTAGGAGCATGGAGTTTGCAGCACCAAAGAGCAAGAGCTTGCATAAGGAAATCCCTTCAACAAGCAATGAGACTCCTCAACAATCAGACAAGAAAAAGAAATCAGCACCTATGATGGATGAGGAGACACGAGAAGAGTTGAGGAAGAGGAAATTATGCTATTGGTGCAAGGAGCCTTACAACAAGGATCATGATTGCCCTTTGAGGCCTAAGGGCAAGGCAAACCGTTTCATGTGGGCATACTTTGAGGACTCCGATTCTGATGATGTGGATCAGAAAGGTTGCTTCAGAACTTGACAGGATGAGAAGACTTCTGCTCCCATGGCATTTCTTGCCAATGTTCAAGATGAGACTACATTCAGGTTAGAGGGACAGTTGATGGACAACGTTGCATCGCTATGCTTGATACTGGTGCGACACATAACTTTATTAATGGAGATTTTGTAGCTCGGTGCAGACTTCAGGTTGAGGATTTTGATGGATTCAGAGTTCGAGTTGCAGATGGATATACCCTCGCATGCACCAGAAAGGTTGCTAATCTCACCTTGAAATTGAATAGCTATGAGTTACATTCAGATTTTTATGTGGTCAACATAGGAGAAATGGACATAGTTTTGGGAATGAAGTGGCTCCAGGACTTGGGAGTATTTACCCTCGATGTACCTAAGATGGAAATGTCTTTTGAGGTTGATGGTAGGAGGCATGTATTGAGGGGTATTACAGGTGGAGGTTTGCATTCTATCAGAGGGCTGGACAGTAAGAGAAAGGAGAAGGTGATTCAGGAGAAACATGAGATGATTTTCAATCCATTGTTCGAGGTGGAAGCCGCTTGGTCATATGACAATCCACTCTATGGCTTGGATGATGATAGCTCTCTTGATTCCAGTCTTGAGATGAGCATTGTTGATAGTATTTGTGATCCTACTAGTGCATCGGGATTGCAAACGGGACTCATAGAGGAGATTTCAGAGGTGTACATGGTGAGGAATGCTTACAGCTTCATTTTTGATTCTCATGTACATGACCTATTCATGATGCACAATTCAGATACACATGTGATGGATAGTTTGGATGATAGTTTATCTTGTACGAAGTTTGGAGGCAAGGATGATCAGTCTCTTGGCTTGCTTCCACTTGAGGCTTATACTTCTGCAGCACTTGGTGATGGTATTGAGTTGGTACGACAGTTTCAGTTTGTGCAAATGTTGCAGGAATTGTTTGGTGATGACAGGGACATTATGCAGTTCTTCTTGTGGGATCCAGGTGGTGAATTGCTTGAGGACAAGCAATTTCAGGAGGGGCGGACTGTAATGTCCCCGTTTTTGGAGGTAATTTGATTTAATTAATTTAATTAATTAAGTTGTCCAAAATAATGATTTTCAAGAGGATGACTAATTAGTTACTTTAATTAAATCATTAAGTGGTATTAAGTTAATTAATTATAAGGTTATCAAATAAAATTAAAATTAAAAGGTGACCTTATATTTAATTAATTTAATAAAGTGACTTGATTTTAAAATATATTATAAAGTCACTTAAATAAAATAAAAGAATATTCTAGAAGCTTCTGGAGAAATTGGGGAAAAAAGAATAAATAGACATCTTGGGCTTCATTCCAGCAGGCAGATTTGGATGTTGTTGTTGTTGTCTCATCTTGTGGAGCCTAGGGTTTCTGCAGATTACTTCATTGTCATAGGAAACGAAAACTTCCTATTGATAGCAATTTTGAGGGTGTGAAATATCACCTAAATTATTGCAGATGACTTCTCATTTGTGCTACATTGCAAATTTTGTGGCCTTTGGCCAAATTTGAAGATAGAGATTGAAATCAACCTATTGAGGAGTTTATTGAAACAATCTCAGTTGGAGGTTGGACGAATTTACAGATTGGAGATTTCATTTTCAGTAATTCAAGGCAGTTGAATATTGATATTTTATCCAGAAATTTCATTGTTCTTGGTCTGATTTGGCACAACATCATAAGGAGGTGATTTTGCTTATAGATAGATGAATTGTTTTAGAAGCTGGGTGTGCAACAAGTGCGTAGCTGAGACAACTCCAGGCAGGTTTGATTTGCTTATAAAGGCCTGATAAAAAAATGTCTTGGCTCCTTAAGGGGTCGCTAGGCACCAAAGAAGATAGCCGCTCTGTCTTGAGGGAAAATACTTCACCATCAAGGACAATCGAGTAAGCTGTGAGGCAACCAGACATCAGAAAATTATATTCGTTGCCCCTTGATATCAGATGGGATGGCATTGAGGGAGGATCGACTGGGTTATTGCATTGCTGGGTCAACATTTCAGTCACCATTTCCAGGTTTTTTCTATGCATTGTAAACATTTGATTTAAAGTCCTTGCATTGTTGGAATCACTGTTATGACAGCAGACTGTAGCACCATCTTGTAAGTTAAAATATCAGATTGCATTCATGATTTGAGTCTGCATTTAATCGCTGGTCTAGAGTTGATGTATAGCAGCCTTGAAGGTTTTGATCAATTCATTTGTAATAAGAATTCAGTAACTTGTGAGCATTGTATCTCTTTGCAATGACATGATAGAAGTTTGGCTGCCAATTGTTTGTTAAAATGACTTGCAGCTTTAAGTGATTAATGGCATAAGAAGATTGCATAAGAACTATTTGTTTAAATGTCAATGGCCTGTAGCTTTACCTTTGAATGTATTTCCAGTCACTTAGAGTTTCATGCCAAGTGTTTGTATTAATGCCAAGTGGCTGTAAGTGCACTTTTCTCATGCTTTGGTCATATATATGCATTCAACAGACAAATAACAAGTGCATTTGCATTTAGTGCTTGTATACATCATTGTAGTCTTAATTCTCAAGCTTCTAGACCTCTTTGATATCATTACAAGTTGCAAAATCAGACTGAAGCTTTACATCAGCAAGTTGGAAGGTTGCATATGAATTGTTTGACAAAATACCTCGAGCTTCATATCAGCAAATTGTGATCAGTTTGAGCAAGGCTCATTACAAAATTTGAGTGGTAAGTTGCAATATTGTCATTTATCATTTATTTTTATCCATTTTCCTTTTCTCGACATAGGGTATGTGATTTATACAATCATCATCATATCCATTTGAGGAGGTGGAAACACCAAAACGGGGTTTGACCAAGGAAAAAACCTATATGTCACAACCCTTATTCCCTTGTCCTTCTTGTAGGTTACAAGTTTGAAGTGGATTCAAGTGGATTGGAGATGTCAAGGGTTAAAAACCCTAAGGCCATAATTCAAGTACCTTCTCTCATAAAATTATGGTAAGATTAATTATTCATAGATTGATGGACTTCAGAAGCTAACCTCCGAAAAGAAAGACCTACAAACTATGATGCTCCTATATAGGTTTAAATCTTTGAAAAGAACCATTTCTATATTAGGGTACCCTCACCCCTATCCAACTAATTTTCCCCAAATTTTAATGTCAAATTCTCTCCTCTCTACACTCTTCAGCTCTACTTTTTTTTGCACTTTTGTTCTATGTTTCTCAAATTATGTGATAACTTTCTTCTTTAGTATTATTTCACCTAGTTTATGACATCAATCACTCACATACACATCATTAATCCATAAAAAATCAAAAAGGGGGAAAAAAACCTGACCAACTATTTTGACTCTTCCTTTGAGGACAACAGCCAAATAGTTTATCTTGGTTACTTTTGTGTCCCCCAATGTTAATGGTGGAATGTGAAGATAGGTCTAGTTTGTAAGTGACATCATAAACCTATTATATCATTCAGTAAGGTCCTCACTTCGAATTCATCAAAGTAATCCATCCCAAATCAAATGCTATTATCTGCCTCAAGGATAGTCTCATCCAGCTTCTTCTCCTCACTTTGAATTCATTAAAGCAATATGCCCAGTAATCTTCTAAATCAAGTATGTGATGGAAAATTAGACCCAGTTGCAAATTATTTTTCACATAATCTTTGTTTTCAAAGGGGAAACGTTCATTATAAAACTACAAAGTATATTTAGCCAGGTCCTTTTTGATATTAAGAACGTCTAACATGGAGTTGCAAGTGAAATAACCAAACCTTATAGGGAACTATATGCCCAACTTCCTACGCTCTTGACATCTTTTATTTACATCAACAAGTTGTTTGCAAACTTCAATTAACACAAATTTATCCTCTGCATATCTTGGAAGTTATAATGGATAACCCATGAAACCGCCAACTCGTATGTATGAAAACCTTTGGAACTAGATGAAGTGACTCCCATACATACCAACTAATTGCATAACTTTAGGAGTAAGTCTCATTTCAATTCTCCCCTATATTTCTTTGGTCACCCTCATGGTAAAGGTATCATAAATCCTCATGTGATGAAGGTAACTCTTTCCTAGTTGTAGCTTATCAAAATATTTAAAAATTGGAACATCATCATAGGGTAGGGTGCTTGGTCTTAAACCTAGCCAAGGCCTAGTACTAGCGATGGCATAGATCAGGTATGAGGACATATGGAAAGACCAATTAATAGCAAAGAAAATAAACATTTCATGCATTTGATCATTGATAAGTTGTGCCCAATCTAAAAATTGTCTCCCTACAAGCACAATTTGGATAAAGAAGTGCATCCACTCTTCAAATTCATGTGTTCTTTCATTCCCTCTCAACCTATGTAATAGCCCAACTATATGTGATATTAGCTCAACAAAATGGTTCATGTGAAAACCCCTAGGTAACTAGGATTTACCTTAAATCTTGGTTTTAGGCAATTGCTTCTATCAATCCACTTACAATTACTTGTTGTATGATGGGTGAGGGATTCGGCTTGTTGAATTTATCCTAGAATTTTTCCAAGTTTACTTGCCCTAGTTTGGTATCCCCAATTTCTAGCATTGTGCAGGTTAAACTCAAAATGTATTCATAATTTTGATACTTGTAGCTCATGGTGTCTAAAACCCTAGGGTTTGTGTATAATTCGCACATGATGTTTTATGAAAACTTTCCAATTTAAAATGAAACCATCGACGGCTTATTGAAATAGTATGGAAAGAAATACCTCAATAATTTTGGCTCCAAGGGTTGACGACCGCACTATCAGTTGACTCCTCCTCTTCCTCGTCTCCAAGCGTTGCAGTTGAAAAATGTTCATCTCACTAGCCTACATTTCTGTTAATCCTTCTGCAACTAATGCATGAGTAGATGAGAAATTAATTATCCTCTTGTCATATTTTGTGCATGTAGCTTTTCACAATGTCACTTCTTTATATCCTCTTTTAAAAAATCTAAAGGAAATGGCTACTTGATCAGTAGAATGAGAAGTTCATATAACTTTGTTAGTGACCGACAGAGGTTTTATAACCAAAGTGAATTACCGAAAGCCTTTTAGCACAAACTAATTTTACCTTCAAAATTCTCGTAATATTTCAGGTGATAAAAGAACAAGTTCTCATAACTTAGTCGAAGACTAACACAAGTTACATAACTTAAGAAAATTCTAAAATGACTTAAACATTGACCAAAGACAGGACTTACAAAATTTCATATAACTTTGACAAATGCTACACATTGGAAAACCTTATAAAATACAAAATTCATGTGGCACGTCAGAAAAAGAGGAGGTTACAAAAACCCAAGTGGTGACTGACAAAGTTACGCAAACTGGCCAAAATATCGACAGTGCAAGACAGCCAAAATTTGAATGAAAAATAATTTTTTGAGATACAAAAAAAACTATGGTAACAATTGGCTCTAGTTGGGGAAAAAGACAACTTAGGTGAAGCAAGGAACCTAGAAGTTGATTACACATGACCAATGCTTTATCCATTGGGAAAACGAGTCAGTATTATTTGGACCAAAAACTCCCAGATGACAAAAAGGGCACACTAGAAATGAAACAAAACCCTAAAATAACTATCTAGAAGGAAAGTCCTTATGGACACTTACATTTGATATAGCTTGAGATCTTTCCCATTATAAGGAACGGGAAAAGGGGTGTTATCGAGGTACACCAGCTAGAAAGTGTTTGGACCGCACTCATGAGTGATGTTAAACAGACCCTTCCATATAGTATCAAACTTCTTATGTGCACCTTTTGGTTCTTTGCATTTTTCCCATAATAGTACCAAGTCTCCAATCATAAATCTTCTCAGCCTAGCTTTCTTATCAAAAAAAAAATTAACTTTTGCTTGATGCATGGTAATCCTGTCCACCATTTCATTTCTTTATTCTTCAATTTTAGCAAGGTACAGAATACTCTTTTCCAAACCATTCTAGAACTCCAAATCTTCAATTGTAGTCTGTAGCTTATTAGTTGATAGTTCCAATGGGAAAGGCAAGACACTTCCTATTTTGTATACCAATTTGAAAGGGGTCATGCCTATAGCTTTCTTTGGGGTCGTTCTTCTGCCCACAATGCCTCAAAATGTTTCTTCTGCCAATCTTTTTGGTTCTCATCTAATAACTTCTTAATTTAATATTGACCAGGTTTTTGTTACTAGATTTGGCCTACCCATTTCCTTGAGGATAGCAATCAACCAAATGAGACAGAGAGATTCCATACTCATAATAGAAAAGATAATTTTTTCTAGAGGAAAAACTAGTAGCATTAACAGTAACCAGCTTATGAGGTACTCCAAACCTTATTAAAATGTACTCCTTAATGAAGTCACAAACTACTTCTAAAGTTTTTCTTTTAATGGGAATTGCCTCCACCTACTTGGTGAAGTAGTTTTTAGTCATAAGGATATGAGTATGACCGCCACTCGACTAAGGACTAATAAGTCCTATAAAATCTAGATCCCATTGTTGAAAAGGTTCATCAATCACCATAAGCCTAAGTGGAAGTGCTGCCAATTGAGTTTTACCTACAAAATATTTGCACTTCTCACATATTTCTACCCAATAATATTTGTCTCCAAACATACCTGGCCAATAGTAACAATTTCTCACAATCTTAAACATAGTCACAGTAGAAGAAAAGTGTCCTTCGCATACCTCATTGTGAAAGGTCTCCAAAAACCTTTCTTGTTGGCTCTTGTCAATGCATTTTAGAAACGTACCATCAAGCCCTCTTTTATATAAGGTATCCTCCCAGATGACGTACTTAGCTACTCTCAACTTGAGATTCCTCCTTTTATTAGAAGACAGGTGCCTTGGAAATTCTCCATATATGAGGTAATACGCGATGTTTGAAAGCCACTCATCTTGAAGACTAACTATCAGCACCATAGGAAGATCCTCTTCGTCTTCTCATTTAGCTTGATCTTCTACCATCAATTTACATAATCCTCTACCCTAAACCAATTTTTTGGGATTAATATCTATGTCATACTCCTACACTTTAGCTATCCATCCCCTCTTCTATTGCAACTAATTTCTTGTTGGGTGATTATGCCTTAACAGTAGGATCTGGCACATAAACAATTGAATGTGAGTGCAATATATAAAAATGAATTTTTTTAACTGCTTTGACAACCGCAAATGCATGCTTCTCAATTTGAGAATAATTGAGCTCATTTTTCTTCAAAGGCATACTCATAAATGCAATTGGTGCTTGAACATTTTGGTCATACTCTTGAAGCAAAATGATAGACAATGTATGTTCAAAGGCGTAAAAATAAATAATTTAATCTTTGTTGTAGTCTAGATGAAATAAAATAGAAGCATGTGTGATAGCTTCCTTAATTTCCCTAAATTCTTGTTTATTGGCATCATTCCATTTAAAGGTCTATCTCTCCTTCATTATGTCCACTATATGCTTGGTAATCTCCAAGAATTTTGGTACAAATTTCCTAAGAAAATTTACTTGGCCAAAAAGGATTTTAATCCATTCTTATTGGAGGGTAAGCTTAGATGTAGGATAGCCTTCGCTCTCTATGGGTCTATCTTAATCCCTTCCTTTGATACTATATGCCCAAGAAAATTACCTTTTGTGACCCCGAAAACAAGCTTCTTTGGGTTTAATACCATACTCCTTACACCTTTGCAGAACTTGCTCCAAGTCTTTGAAATGATCTTGCCTTTTCCTAGAGAACACAGTTAGATGATCATCAAGATAAATGACAATAATTATATTTTTTAGGTCTCTGAAAGATAGATCCGTAGCTCTCTAAAAGGTATCCCCATCGTTAATGAGTCTAAAAGGCAACCTGTTATAGGAAAAAAGTTCCCTATACGGTAGTAAGCGTTGTTTCATGTTGGTCTTCCCCTGCTACACTGATGTAGTTATAACCTAAGAAACCATCAAGCATAGACATCATCTCTAACCGGACCACTATCTGGAGAATGTGATCCATCATAGGCAATGGATAATTATCTTTCAAGGATGACTAATCAAGATTCAAGAATTCTACACATATTCTTATCTCTCCATTCTTTATTCACACAGGGAGAATGTTCGCCACCTAGGTCGAGTGATGGATGGGATATATAATTTTGGCCTTTAGAATTTTATCAATCTCTCTGAAATTTGTGTCAACAACCTTAGGATTGTAGTTCCTTTTCTTTTTTCTAAAAGTGACTATACCCTCTTTCAAAGGTATGTGATGTTGGAACCTTTTGTTTGTAAAATTTTTAAGGTCATCATAAAACTAGGAAAAAACCTCCTTGTATTTGATTAGCAATGTTATCAACTTCTCTCTTTCCTTTGGAGAACAACATTTCCCAATGTAGACTAACTTTGGAGATTCAACATCACCAATATTCACTGTTTCATACTCTCCTGGATTATTTATAGATCCACTCATTTTCTTCTTGATAGCCTGGTTGTGTCAATAAAATAGGTCTTCTAGAGAGACCAACCTTTATAGATTTTATTACCTTTCAATTGGACAACTTCATTCTCCAAATCTTGTGTATCATCTGGGAAGAACTCTTTACATTCACTAGTGCTTCCTTCAAAAGAGGTTTGATAAAAAAATATCAGCATTTTCTAGAATGGCTTGAATTTTATTATCATTTTCAAACACTTTCCAATGATTAGAATTGTTAGGAACACTAGGTTTGTAAATCATCTCAATCATCTAGGACTTATTCTTGAAATTGGGATGAGGAAGTAATAAAGAAGCAAACACTGCTAATGAATCAGCTCTAGATTTTAATTCTCTAGGTACTGCTTCTATTGAAAAGGTATCAAAACACTCAATAGAGTCCCAAACTTTATTTCTATAGTGTCTTAATCTTTCATTCTTCACAGTGAATACTTTACATACCTATTTAACAATAAGTTCAACATCTCCTAGGACTTTGATCATTTTGATACCCATATTCCTCGCTTCAGACAACCCTAATAATAGAGCTTCATACTCTGCCATGTTATTGGTGTTTGCAAATTCTAACTTGTAAGAAAAAGGAAACTTCCCACTAGATGGAGCAATGAGAACTACACCCACTCTTGATCCAAAGTTGGAATAGCTTCCGTCAAATTCCATCATCTAGAGCTCAGAAGATGAATCAAGACCAATAAAATTGGTATCTTTTTCGCCATCAAAGAAAAACATGTAATTTCCAAATTCAGACTCTTCAAACAAAATTTGTGATTTGGGTCTTCTAATTTTAGTACTGAGATCTTGGCCTTAGGTTTAGGGTCCAGGAACACCTTTTTGTTTCCAACAGGAGTAGTAGCATAAGACCAATCTAATTGGATTTCTCCTCCCAAATCCTTACAAAAACTTCTTCTTAGAAGCATACTATAGCTAGCAAGAATATATGCCACTAAGATTGTGAATTTGAGTCTCTTAATCAGATGGGTTGCAAGATAAACTTCAGCCTCCTTGATCTTTTTGATCAAAGGAACCTATTTTGATTCTATTGAGTAAAATTCTCTGAATGTTTTAGCTAAACTCAATCCTAAAGCTCGTGCAATCTATGTTGGCATGACATTATCCAAGGCACCAGAGTCAATGATACAGTTGCTTAATTTGAACCCATTTATAAACAAGGAGACATAAAAAGGATTAGATTTTTCCTCTATAAGACTTGATGATAATGTCTTATTGCTTGAAGCTAGGTTGGCTACAAGATTCTCATAATTAGCCATTTACTCATCTAAGCCCACATGAGGTTCAGAATGTCCTAGTCTTACATACTCAATTAATCTATCCAACTCCTTAGGGTTCATCTTCAAATACTCTGCCTGTGAGATCTACACCTTTGCATTTTTGTAAAAATCCACTATATCAAATTTCCCTATAGGATTTCCTATGGATGAGATATTGGAAGATCTGGAGAGTTCTTATGTGGTTATCTAATGTGTGTGATGCACTTTCACCTTAGAAGTAGCACTGGCTCTACTAAGCAAAAAAATTGGAAAATTTTGACTACCTTTCTAGTTATTATTTTGTTGACTTCGAGTTGTAATGACATAGGTAGGCTCATCCAGAGTGATGTAGACATATCCTCCTCTATCATTATCAAGTTTGAACTCAAGACACCCAATTTCAAAGTCGCCATACTAATTAGAAGAACTACCTTCCTTAGTAACTTCTTCAATGACTTCCTTCATGGTGGTCATCTACATATATCTATTCATTTCAGGGCATTCTAACCCATCATGGTCTGAGGTAAGATGAAAAGCACACATATTTTTCTTATTTTCTCCAGGAGGGGATTCTATGGCTAACTGTTGTTGAGTTGGAGGAAGAGGAAGGTTTTTATTACCTAGTTGAAAATTCCCCTTTCTCATGATGTCCTGGTAAGGCTAGACATTCTTTGGTAGTTGTCTTTTAAGAGTTATAATATCATTTGCTAGTCTCTGAATTATGGGGTCAAAGGAGGTAGATGTCTATTATTTACTTGAATGCATCTCTCTCTTCCATTTTCCCAAAGTAATAAAATCATCTTTTAACTCAATGGCTAGGGTTTGTGTAGCTTCCAAGTTGGCTAGCATTGCTCTCTTTAAAAGAAGTCCAATGTTTGGATGTTGTGCATTAATAAAGAAACATTTTTGCATTTCTTCTATGGTCTTTTTGCAGCATCAATTTGGTTTACCAATCTGATAAGTTTAGCCACAAATTCTCTCATGGGCTCACTCACATCTTTATTCATCTATGTCACCTACACTATTAGTGTAAGGTCATCATTAGCACTTTTAAATTTTATTTCAAATTTTGATTTGATAGTGGCCCAATTATTAATAGAACCATGTGGTAGGTGGTAAAACCATTCAACAGCAACATCTACAAGATGTTGGGTCATCCCACAATAATGGGTTACACTTTTTGGCCAAACTTGACATTGAAATCAACATTTTCAGAGAAAACTTCACTTTCTGACACTTATAGTAGGTAAACTATTAGAAATTTGAAAATGATGTAAACTAGTGATTTGTGAGATTTTATCTGTAGATTTTAAATGTTTTTTAAATTGAAATTAAATTGTAATTTTTTTTGTCTCCCTTGATAACTAGTTTTTAATAGTAAACAACATTTTTAAAAAGTGGTGTGTACTTCGCTCGCATAACTTTTTTTCTACAAAGGATAAAACTCTAATTCTTTTGAATTTAGGTTGGTAACACAAGTATCTAGGGCTTTCATTTTGTTTCATAGCATTTTGTTGAATATTTTTCTTTTAATTAAGTTTTGAAGTCAAAACATTTATAATTTAGACATAGGTGCACTTCGGCTCGCATAACTTTTTTGGTATGTATTGAAATTCAATTTTTCTTTTTTTGTTAGAATGAGGACATCAATACCTATTGGATATATATTTTCAAAAAAATTCCTCAAATTTACTATTTTTCACGATGATTTTTCATCGAACTTGATGTTCGTGAAAAACCTATGTACAGCTTAAAACTAAAAAATAAAATATAAAATAAAAACAAAATATATTAAATTTATAGTTGTTGGAAAGCACGTTTTGATCACTACAATCATCCAACTTGGTTTATCAAGTTGACTCCATTTGTACCTCCTTCCCAAGCTTCGATAGTCAAAAAAATGCATAAATTTTGAAATGGTGGAGGGGAAGGTGAAAAAAGGGGGTTCATTAGAACCCCCCTTCTAATGAAGGGGGTTCATTCGAACCCCCCTTATATGGTGCAAAAGGGGGTTCATTAGAAGGGAGGGGGTTCATTAGAAGGGGGGTGGTTCATTCGAACCCCCTTCATTAGAAGGGGTAAAACCATTTTAAATTTTTTTATGAGAATTTCTAATTATTCTTCATTGAAATTGTAACCCACTATTGTGGGTTTACTCCCTGCTTTGAAAACAACCTGATTGCTACATCCTCATATTGTATGCCAAGCACACCACATGCAACAAAGAAGGCATCAATGTGTTCGTATGGAGATATTTTTCCATCACCCCTAAATTTGGGAAGGTTCTTATGACAACCCTTGGATAGATCATTCAAATTGGTAACCCAAATTTTGTAAGGAGTAGTGGAACAACTTCCTACACTAATATTAAGAGGAGAATAATGGAAAACTTTTAAAGATCTTTAATAGTTACATAAACTTAAACAAAAACAAACATAACTATCATGCATACCACAACACAATGATTTACATGGGGAAAATCCTTTCAGGAGAAAAACCCCACTCCAAAATCTACCCAATATATTATTTAGTAAATCATAAATATTACAATATACTTATAAAGCAATCTTCTCACAGGAGTATCACCACTCAGAGATCAAGAGATGACATGACCACTATCAGACTCTCAGAAAACATCACTATCTCTCTACCATAACCATAATCCAACGCCCTCATAAAATAGGGTTACATTCTAGGGAAAGATAGGCCAACAAAATAGATCTAAAACCTAATAACAAATGGTCCAGATTTACAATATATCATTATTTAATGTATGTCGACCATTTTAGGAGTTTCCAAAAAAAGTTAACATGCTCACATTTTGCTCCTCAATGCCACCCCATGCTACCATTGTATACACCTATAGGAGTAACTAGGAAATATATGTATATTCATAAATATCCTATCAACAATAACCTTTACACAATTCAAGGCTGCGACACATTTTCCCAATAAATCTCCCACTTGTCAAACACCTTGCAAGAGCAATAGGATGGAGTAAACATTGTCTCTTAATTGCTAGGGGTCAAAAGGCCCATAGTCTTTGAATCTGAACTTCATAGGCTTAGTTAAAGAATCTGTTAGCTCTCAAAAACACAGGAATGCCTCAAGAGGCTGCCAATCTCTTGATACGCTTCAGGTAATTGCAGTCAAGAGAACTCAACCTTCTACTCTTAGGTGCTGCTAAACCTAGGCGGGTGTACCTTTCTGAATGAAGCAGACTTGACTTATGGTTATCCTTCTTGCAATGATTTTTCCACAATGGTAGATGCAAGTGAAAAAATGAATTCAAGTGCAATAGCAATCTTCTTAATCTAAATCCTAAAATACTCAATTAACAGATATAAAGAGAATAAATGAATCTTAATGATGAACCTGCAGAGACCAGTGCCTTATTGGGTATGCGGAGTCAAATGAAATCAAGATGAGCAACACTCTGTGGAGAAAACCCAAATTATCTAGCATACATTATGTTTACAACTTGTATAAACATGCAATACTGTAACTACTAAGCTCTACTTTAACAATCCAAATGAATCTCTCTGATTACTGTGATCAATTAAAAGGATTTAATCTTTGCTTGAAAGAACCAATCGATTAACCACACAGAAATAGCAAATGTGCACTGATGAATTGAATATAAACTTCTTATATCAATTTAAACAATCAGAAAGAATCCATCTTGGAGACAGCTCAACAATACTTTCATTAAATTCAACAAAAATTTGATACCAGAAATATGCAGCAACATCAATTGACTTTCATAAATACCTCCATTTTGAAAACATCCATCATAGTCTCTGATTTGATAAATCTATTGTATTGTATCCATCTAATTTGCCTACTGTATATCGAATATCTAATAGCTGGTGATCATTTTACAATTACAAAATGCCTATTTATACACCAGCATCAGAAAAATATATCATACTGAGATCCCATGTTGGCCTTCCACAGAATTCGGGCTCCTTTCATGTCGACCTGCAATGGTAATTGAACATCCACATGTCAGCCACAGTATTTGAATTTTATTAATCGACACTGAAATAGTCGCCGAGACAAATCGCAGTCATGTCGAAGGCAATTCAATCGCTACAGTCGCCTCGTGTTTTATTCGCTTTCGGCGTGACTTATCTAAGTCAGGGAGATATCTTGTAGATCACCTTATGTTTCCCCGAGAGTATTCCTTTGTTTCACATGTATCACTATGACTTTCTGATATCGAGGAGACCCTATGCAGATTAGACCATGCCATAACGAAACACCCCGAGCTCATTTTTAGATCACTAAGACAACACTGAGTCGGGAAGAGGCTTCGTAGATTATCCTGTGTCTTATCGAAAGCACCCCATGATACATTTATTTCGCTGAGACAAAAACATTTTCACGTTGATGCAATCTACATCTCGGCGTGAGAAAACAAATCGGCAAGACCGGACGATGTTACAACGATGCCCATTAGTCATACCGAGATGCATGTCCTTATGTTGTCAATCGATAAGACAATCCAAACTCGCCAAGACCACATGCCGAAAGCTTTAACTCTTACCGATACATGCATCCTTTTGCCACCGATCGGTGAAACAATGTGAAGTCGCTATGACTTACTTTGAAGAAAAAGTCTCTCACCGATGAGCCTCTTATGTAATATCGGCGAGACCAAAGGTCACTCGCCAAGACGTTACCCCGAAGAAAATATTTTGCCGATATGTATATGAATCTGCCACCGGTCGGCAAGACTAGGTGAGTTCACCAAGACACTTCATCGAAGGAAAAACTCTCACTGACGCATCTCCATATACTGGTCGACAAGACATAAGGCACTTGGTGAGACGATATACCGAAGACCAAACTCCCGCCGATAGGTTCCTCCACGGTCACTGAAACCACGTGAATGTCACACCGATAGGTGCCTATAAGTAAACTTCAATCACTGTGACACCAAAAACGTCTTGTCGATAGGCAACACAAATGTTTATTAGTAGAAAACGCAAAAAGGATCGGGGAGACCCTGGTATTCTCATGCTGATATATACCCATAGGTAAATGTCGATCGTTGTGACAATTAAGAATTCATGCCGATATGCCTACAGCAAAAATATGTTAGCAAAAATGCATTGTGGGTCGGGGAGACAGTTATGAGCTTATGTCGATAGGAACTGCAACATGAAAAATGCATGACCCGATGGATTTTGGGATAAATATAGGCAAAATGCAAACAAAAAGTCACAATGGAAGGCCACTGTGCTTATGATGAGGACACATATGGAAACTTGGGAGGATGAAAAATATGTAAAATCATCAGATTTTTACAGTTCCAACAGAATCAACAACATTCATCAAAGTCTCTACCTTAACTAGCTTGAACACCCTACCATCTTTGACCATATCTCTAACAAAATTATATTGTACATCAATGTGCTTGGTCCTGGCATGAAATGTTAGGTTCTTGGCTAGACATATCACACTCTTACTGTCGCAATAAATTTTCTCTACACCTTGTTTTATTCCAATATTTAAACACAATCTCTTAAGCCAAATGGATTCTTTACAAGCATGAGTATCTGCCATATACTCTACTTCAATAGTGGACAAAGCAACCACAACCTACACTTACTCATCCAACTAATTGCACACCCAAATAAAGTAAAAGCATAAGCACTAGTGTATTTTCTGCTATCAACATCACCTGCCCAATCTGAATCTGTACATAACCATGAATATCAAGGGAAATATCATCTTCAACCATATCACTATGATAACATAAGGAATAATCTGAGGTACCCCACAAATATCTGAAGACTTTTTTAACTACATCCCAATGAACTCTACTAGGATTAGACATATATCTGGAAAGAACTCCCACTGCTTGGGCAATGTCTGGTCTTGTGCAGACCATAGCATACATCAAACTTCCAACTACACTCTGGTAAGGCACTCTAATCATGTCTTCCATCTATGATGGAGATGTTGGACAATCTGAAATAGATAGCTTTGTTCCAACTAAAATAGGAACACACAATGGTCTACAAACCTACATATCAAACCTCTATAAAATTGAGTTGACATACTTACTTTGGCCAGGCCATAGCTTTCTGTTCACTCTATCTCTTTTAATTTTCATCCCAAGAATGTGTTTAACTGCACCAAGATCTTTCATTTCAAATTTAGTAGCAAGTTGAGATTTTAGTTTTGAAATCATGTCTTTCCCTCTACCAATAAATAACATATCATCAACATATAATGCAATAAACAGGAAACGATCACCATCAGTTTTATAATAAACACAGTGATCTGATTTAGAACACTCAAATTCCAAACTAAACACATATGTATCAAATTTTTGGTACCACATCCTAGGACTATGTTTTAGGCCATACAAATATTTCTTCAATTTACAAACCAATTTACTTTTACCTTTCACCGTGTAGTGCTCTAGTTGTGTCATATGAATATCCTCCTCCAAATCACCATGAAGGAAAGCAGTTTTCACATCCATTTGCTCAACCTCTAAATCATAAGTATCAGCAATAGAAAGTAAAAATCTAATGGATGTCATTTTTGCAACAGAAAAAATTATCTCACCATAATCAACACCCTCAACTTGAGAGTAACCTTTTGCAACCAACCTTGATTTGTACTTCTCAATACCTCCATCTGAACTAATCTTTTTCTTAAACACCCATTTGCAAACAATAGGTTTTCATCCTTCAAGCAATGGTACAAGATCCCATGTATGATTATTTTTCAAAGATGTCATTTCTTCATCCATAGCAATCTTCTAGGATTTTGCATCATTCATACCTAGTGCCTCTTCTACAAATTTGGGTTCATCCATGTTAGTATTCAAAGCAAAAATTCATCTCCAATCATTAGGTAAATACCTTTCAGGTGGTTTTCTATGCCTTGTAGACCTACAAACTGTAAGGAAGCTAAGGTAGCAGAAAAAATTCCTACACTAATCTTGAGAGGAGAATAATGCAAAACTCTTACAAATATTTAACAATTATAGAAAATTAAATAGAAATAAACATAAATATCATGCATGCCATGACATGATAATTTACATGGGGAAAACCATTTCGAAAGAAAAACCCCACACTCCAAAAGCCGCCCAATATATTATTCATAAATCATAAATATTACAATATATGTGCAAACCAAGCTTCTCATAGGAGTATCACCACAAGAGATCAAGAGACAACATGGCTACTATCAGACTCTCATAATACATTACCTTCTCTATCGCAGTCATAATACAATGCCCTCATAAAATACCTAGGGTTACATTCTAAGGCAAGACATACCAACAAAACATCCACCATTAGATGTAAAACCTAATAATTAACGGTCTAGATTTACAATTTTCAGCCATTTTAGGAGTTTCCTGAAAAATTTAACAAAAAATTCTTTACGCGCATCCCACTCTCCCCCCTTGCTTCCATTGTATATTACACCTATCGGCGTAACTAGGAAATATATATATATATATATCAACAATAACCTTTATATAATTGCAAGGTTGAGACATAATTTCCCAACAAATCTCCCACTTGTCGAACACCTTGCAAGAGCAATGGGAGGGAGTAAACATTGTCTCTTAATTGATAGGGGCCAAAAGGCCCATAATCTTTGAACACCATCTGAACTTCTCTGTCCTCATAGGCTTAGTTAAAGAATCAGCAACATTCATCAAAGTCTCTACCTTAACCAACTTCACCCTACCATCTTTAACCATATCTCAAACAAAATGATAGTGTACATCAATGTGCTTGGTCCTGGCATGAAATGTCAGGTTCTTGACTAGACATATCGCACTCTGATTGTCGCAATAAATTGTCACTACACCTTGTTTTATTCCAATATCTAAACATAGTCTCTTAAGCAAAATGGCTTCTTTACAAGCATTAGTAGTTTCCATATACTCTGCTTCAGTAGTGGAAAAAGCAACCACAACTTCTTGTTTACTCATCCAACTAATTGCACCACCAAATAAAATAAACACATAAGCACTGGTGGATCTTCTGCTATCAACATCACCTACCCAGTCTGAATCCACATAACCATGAATATCAAAGGAAATCAAATCTTTAGTCACATTACTATGATAACATAAGGAATAATCTAAGGTACCACACAAATATCTGAAGACTCTTTTAACTGCATCCTAATGAACTCTACCAATATAAGGCATATATCAAGAAAGAACACCCACTGCTTGGGCAATGTCTGGTCTAGTATAAACCATAGCATACATCAAACTTCTAACTTCACTCTGGTAAGGAACTTTGCTCATGTCTTCCATCTCCGATGGGGATGGTGGATAATCTGAAATAGATAACTTTGTTCCAAGAGAAATTGGAATACACAATGGTCTACAATCTTGCATGTTAAATCTCTATAAAATTGAATTGACATACTTACTTTGGCCAATCCATAGCTTTATGTTCACTCTATCTCTTTGAATTTCCATCCCAAGAATGTGTTTAGCTGCACCAAGATCTTTCATTTTAAATTTAGCAGCAAGTTGAGATTTCAATTTTTAAATGATACATTTCCCTCTACCAATAAATAACATATCATCAACATATAATGCAATAAACAGGAAACGAGCACCATCAGTTTTATAATAAATACAATGATCTAATTTAGAATGCTCAAATCTCAAACTCAACACATATGTATCAAATTTCTAATACCACATCCTAGGACTCTATTTTAAGCCATACAAAGATTTCATCAATTTGTAAACCAACTTACTTTACCTTTCACCATGTAGTGCTCTGGTTGTGTCATATAAATATCCTCCTCCAAATCACAATGACGGAAAGCAATTTTTGCATCCATTTGCTTAACCTCTAAATCATAAGCAGCAGCAATAGAAAGAAAAAATATAATGGATGTCAATTTTACAATAGGAGAGAATATCTCACCATAATCAAAACCCTCAACTTGAGAGTAACCCTTCGCAACCAACCTTTCTATGTACTTCTCAATACCTCCATCTGAACCAATCTTTTTCTTGAACACCCATTTGCAACCAACAGGTTTTCGTCCTTCAGGAAATGGTACAAGATCTCATGTATCATTCTTTTTCAAAGATTTCATTTCTTCATCCATAGCAATCTTCTAGGATTCTACATCATTCATACCTAATGCCTCTTCTACAAATTTGGGTTCATCCATGTTGGTATTCAAAGCAAAACTACATCTCCAATCATCAGGTATATACCTTTCAGGTGGTTCTCTATGCCTTGTAGACCTACGAACAAGTTGAGTTGGAGGTTCTTCCTCCTCTTATGAAGATCTAGAGCTAGATGAGCTCTCAACTTATTTTCTATACTTGGACCTCAATTCAACTTTCTCAGATGTAGAAGGAAATTGAATCACATCTTCATGTTTAGTTTGTTCTGGCTGCAATGTAATAGAAGGCTTAGTTACTCTAAAAATAACTCTTCTACTATATGTTACCTTTTGTGCAACAAGTTCCCAAAGCTTGTATACTTTCACACCATAACTACATCTGATGAAGATACATTTCACAACCTTATTCTCCAACTTTGTTCACTTCTCCTTTGGCACATATGCATATGCCTCGCAACCAAAAACTCTAAGACGTCTTAATGAAGGTTTGTGACTCGACCATGCCTCTATAGGTTTCTTATCAACAAGAGTTGATGTAGGAGACCTATTAATCAGGTAACAGGATGTGACAACAGCTTCAACCCAAAACCTTTGTTCTAGGCCAACACCACTCAACATACTTCTAGCCTTCTCCATCAGTGTCATCTTTATTCTTTCTGCAACTCCATTCTATTGTGGATAATAAGGGGTTGTCTTTTATCTATGAATACCACAATCTTTACAGGATCTATCAAAATTCATCACCATTATCATTCCTTAAAAAATTTAGTTTCTTTCCAATCTGCAACTCAACCATTGCTTTAAATTCTTTAAATCGACTGAAAACTTCAAATTTACTCTTTAGAAAATATACCCATGTCCTACTATAATCATCAATAAATGAAACATAATATATGGATTTACTAATCGAAAGAATATCTACATGACCAAACACATCAAAATGAATAAGATCCAATACACCACAATATTTATGAGAACTTGAGTAAAACTAAATGCGGTTTATTTTCCATAAATGCAATGCTCATAGAAATCAAATTCAAGATTACAATCAGACAAACCTTCAACAATGTTTTTATTTTTCAAGGTCCTTAGACCCTTTTCTCCAATGTGGCCAAGCCTCTGGTGACATAACATACTTTTCTCTATAGGTAACTTTGTCTCAGAAGAAAGAGCACCCTTGGGTACCCAAAAGCCATGACCATCTACTAAAGGTGAAACCCTCACTTCTTCCATAGACCAAAGCTTTTCATAGAAGTACTATTGCACTCAACAATGCATGCATTAAGCTTATACAATGTACCATATCGGACACCTCTAGAAATCACCATAGCACCTCTGACCATCTTGCATCCTACATCAAAAAATACTACCTGCACACCTACATCTATTAGTTTGCTTATAGATATAAGAGATTGTGTGCTAATCCAAGGATATGCAACACACCATTAATCCTTTTTATTCTACCATCAAGAAATATGATTTTAACTTTACCATGGCCAACAATTTCTAAATGAGAATCATCACCCAAGTACACCTTACCTCCATCAAATTCTTCATATTCAAAAAAACCAATTTTTATTAATGGTCATATGCAAAGATGCACCTAAGTCAATTAACCATGCATCATTACCTACACGAGTTACCAAAGTTGTAATGAATGTGTCTCCATCTTCCTTCTCAAACTCATAATCAAAATAAAATTTCTTTTTTTCTTCTTCTTTTCTTCTTTGCATTCCTTACGAACATGTCCAGGATTATCGTAGTTCCAGCAAATAACTTTGGACTTTCTAGGAGATTTTAATCTCCCCCTAGACTTGTATTTTTTACACTTCTCATTTTTCTTGACTTTTTCCTTAGGCCTTCCATGAACATTTAGGGCCTCCTTGGAAATGTCCTCATATCTTTAGAATCCAAAGAAACCACCACATCTTCAGCTTTCATAATAACAGAAGTACTTTCAATAGCCATAATAAGATAATCCCACGAGTCAGGCAAAGAACAAGGCAAGATATGACATTTCTCCTCTTCATCCATTTTGACACTAACTGATGCCAACTAATCCACCAGCACATTGAATGCTTCCAGGTGGTCTATGATTCATCCATCCTCTTCCATTCTCAAGGAATACAATTTCTTCCTCAAGAAAATTGTGTTCACTAAATATTTGGCCTAATACATCTCACCAAGCTTCTTCCATAGTTTTTGTGTAGAGGTCTCCTCATGGACATTAATTAAAATAGATTTTTCCAAACACAATCTGATTAGACCCTTGGCTTTATGGTTCATAACATCATATTGAGCAGCCTGAGTAGGATTTGCAGGTCTTGAAACATTCTCATCAACAACATCCCACAAATCTCAATCTATCAATGTAGATCCTCCATCTTCAGCTTTCACATTTCAAAATTATTTTCAGAAAATTTATCCACCTCTATTCTCCTTGATGAACTTTCCAACTGAAAATTCTTGCAACAAGATCCCAAAATATCTTCTACACAAGCTCCCACCCAAACCTGGATTAGTCCAGAAAACCCAACAACCCACAACTAAAACCAAAGGTGATCAAGCTCTGATACCACTTGTAAGGAAGCTAAGGTAGCGAAATAACTTCCTACACTAATCTTGAGAGGAGAATAATGCAAAACTCTTATAGATCTTTAAAAGTTACAAAAACTTAAACAAAAATATACATGAATATCATGCATACCACGACATAGTGAATTACATAGGGAAAACCCTTTTGGGAGAAAAACCCCACACTCCAAAAGCCACCTAGTATATTATTCATAAATCACAAAGATTGCAATATACTTGTAGAGCAAGCTTTTCACGGGAGTATCACCACCAGAGATCAAGAGACAACATGACTATTATCAGACTCTCAGAATACATCACTATCTCTACCATAGTCGTAATACAATGCCCTCACAAAATAGGGTTACATTCTAAGGCAATACATACCAACAAAATATCCACAATTAGATCTAAAACCTAATAATTAATGGTCTAGATTTATAATGTATCATTTATCTAATGTATGTCAGCCATTTTAGGAGTTTCCTAAAAAAGTTACTAAAAAAAAATTTTACACGCATCCCACTCTCCCCCCTTGCTGCTATTGTATATTACACCTATCAATGGAACTAGGAAATATATATATATATCCTATCATTAATAACCTTTATAAAATTACAGGTTGAGACATATTTTCCCAACACGAGAAAGCTGAGTTGGAGATTCTTCCTCCTCTTTTGAAGATCTAGAGTTAGATGAGCTCTCCTCAACTTCTTGTCTATCCTTGGGCCTCAATTCAACTTTCTCAGGTGTAGAAGGAAATTGAATCACATCTTCCTGTTTACTTGGTCTAGCTGCAATGTAACAGAAGAAGGCTTAGTTTCTCTAAAAATAACACTTCTACTATGAATTACATTTTGTGCAGCAAGATTCCAAAGCTTGTATCCTTTCACATCATAACTATATCTGATGAAGATACATTTCACAACCTTTTTCTCCAACTTTGTTCGCTTCTCCTTTGGCACATGTGCATATGCCTCGCAACCAAAAAATCTAAGATGTCTTAATGAAGGCTTGCAACCCGACCATACCTCTATAGGCATCTTATCAACAAGAGCTAATATAGGAGACCTATTAATCAAGTAATAGGTAGTGGTAACAGCTTCAACACAAAACCTTTGTTCTAGACCAACACCACTCAACATACTCCTAGCCTTCTCCATCAGTGTCTTGTTCATTCTTTCTGCAACTCCATTTCATTGTGGAGAATAAGGAGTTGTCTTATGTCTATGAATACCACAATATTTACACAATCTATCAAATTCATTAGAGGAAAATTCAATGCCATTATCAGTCCTCAAAAAAATTATTTTCCTTCTAGTTTACAACTCAACCATTGCTTTAAATTCTTTAAATCAACTGAAAACTTCATATTTACTCTTTAGAATATATACCCACGTCCTTCTACTATAATCATCAATAAATGAAACATATGTGGATTTATTAATCGAAGGAACGTCTACAAGACCAAGCACATTAGAATGAATAAGATCCAATACACCACAAGATTTATGAGAACTCGAGTAAAATTGAACGTGGTTTTATTTTCCATAAATGAAATGCTCACAAAAATTAAATTCAAGATTACAATCAGACAAGCCTTCAACAAGGTTTTTATTTTTCAAGGTCCTTAGACCATTTTCTCCAATGTGGCCAAGTCTTCAATGCCATAACATAGTTTTCTCTACAAGTAACTTTGTCTCAGAAGAAAGAGCACCCTTGGGTACCCAAAATCCATGACCATCTGCTAAACATGAAACCCTCACTTCTTCCACAGAATTGATTTTCACAAAAGTACTATTGCACTCAATAGTGCATTCATCAAGCTTATACAATGTCCCATATCTAACACCTCTAACCATCTTGCATCCTGCATCAGAAAATACTACCTACACACCCACATCTATTAGTTTTCTCATAGATAACAAATTTCATGCTAATCCAAGGATATGCAACACACCATTAATCCTTTTTATTCTACCATCAGGGAACCTGATTTTAACTTTACCATGACCAACAATGTCTAAATGAGAATCGTCACCCAAGTACACCTTACCACCATCAAATTCTTCATATTCAAAAAACCAATTTCTATTAAAGG
>VDFB02164994.1:0-11026 GCA_007258455.2 Sequoia sempervirens | reverse complement strand
CTCCAAAGATGTGAACTCACCTCCATTATCAGTTCTTAAACACTTGATTGATCTGCCAGTTTTCTTTTCAACTAAAACTCTAAAATGCTTAAATACATTAAACACATCAGCTTTTCTTTTAAGAATATAGACCCACACCTTTCTAGAGTAATCATCTATAAGTGTCACAAAATATGATGATCCTCCAAAAGAAACCATAGGGGATGGTCCCCAAACATCTGAATGAATATAATCTAGAATACCCTTACATGTATGAATCCCTGCTTTAAAATTTTGTCTAGATTGCTTCCCATAAACACAATGCAAGCTTGTAGAAATTCAAATTCAAAGATTTTAAATTTGGAAGTAACTTACAGTTTAATAGTACCTTCAATCCTTTCTCACTCATATGACCCAACCGCTGATGCCATAAATGAGTAGATACATTTTATTCCTCAGATACCACTGCCACTTCATTTATTACCATACTCCCTTCAAGCTTGTAAAGGTTTATAACTTTTATAGCCTTCATGACCACCAAAATGCCTTTGGACACTTTCATTGATCCACCTTGACTTGTAAATTTATAACCTCCAAAATCCAAAACTCCCAAGGAAATTAAATTCTTTTTGAGTTTAGGCACATGTCTTACCTCTGTTAATGTCCTCACAACACCATCAAACATTTTAATCTTAATGCTTCCAACCCCAACAGTCTTACAAGAAACATTATTTCCCATAAGAACAACACCACCATCAATAGCTTGGTAAGATGAAAACCAATTCTTATGTGGACACATGTGATTAGAAGCACCATAATCTAATAACCATTCCTCATGATACTGTAAGGAATCACAAACAGATAAAACTTCATCAACCGTACCTGAACTTGTCTTAACCGGATTTGCTTCTTTTTTGGAGTCATCATTGTCTTCTTTCCTCTTCCAACAATCTTTCTTGAGATGGCCTAATTTATTGCAATACCAACATTTTCCCTTACCCTTTTTTCCTTTTGACTTAGATCTAGATGTACCTCTTGAATCTTCCCCTTTTTCCTTGGATCGACCTCTAACCACCATTGCTTCAGATGTTGAGGATTCTATATTAGATTTCCTCCGCACCTCTTCAAAAAACAAAGCTCCCACAACAAAATCAAATTCAAGGGTGTCAGTTGTGCTAAAGCTAATAGAAGTGACTAAGTGATTCCAGGATTCAAGCAATGAACACAATAACATAACTACCTTGTCTTCATCTTCGACTTTTACACCCATACTAGCTAATTGACATATAAGAGTATTGAAAATATTTAAATGATCACCAATTTTTATACCTTCCTTCATTCACAAACTATATAGTTGCCTCTTCAAGTAGATCTAATTTGTCAAGGATTTTGTCATATAAAGACTCTCCATTTTACTCCATAGGCCTACAGTCGTATCCTCTCCAACAATATTAAAAAGAACATCATCTGCTAAACACAACCGAATTGTGCTCAGAGCTCTTGTATCAAGATCCTCCCAATCTTCATTAGTCATATTTGTAGGTTTCTTTAACTTTTTGACCAACGCTTTCTACAATCCTTATTGCACTGACAAATCATGCATTTTGAGCTTCCATAGCTCAAAGTTATTGTTCCCATTGAATTTATCCACCTCAAACCTTGCATTCAAAACCTTTTCCATCTGACGCTACAAAACAAAACACCAAATCCTAACACAGATGTTGCAAAATAATTGCTTTGATACCACTTGTGTAAACGAAAGCATAAACCCAAAAAACTAATAATATTGCAACACAAGTTAGATGCAAAGAAATACAAAAGATAATTAAACGGAAACATAGAATAATAAAGAAGACACAAATTTGCGTGGTAAAACCTTGACAATATGTCAAGGAAACATCCACGATGCAAAGTATCGGTATTCTTATTGCTTAGAGAAATTGATTACAACTTTCACACTACTGTTGCTCTTCAATACAATTCATTACAATAATGATTTAGCCTTCAAGGCAGTAAGATATAAATAATATCTTCAACCTATGTTACATAGAAAAATCGTTTTATTTTTATTACTTTGTTTTATCGAGCCTTTAAATCTTTATCTTTCCAAAAGGATTTTTAAACCATGATTCCCAAAGATAAGACTTCATTTACTCTTTATCTTTCCGAAGATAAAATCTGCTTCTTTCTAATTTTATTGTTGTCATAGTCTAACACACATTTGTGGGTCATTTTGTCTAGCATGTTATGTAATTCTCACCACTTAAGCCCAAAGGAACAAATACTTTTAACAATTAATGGCACAATTTTTTTTTAAGTGACAAATATGCAACATAATAATAACATACATCACATGAAATGAATCTATACATGTACAACATATAACAAGTCCCTTGGGGTTACATGACTACATTACTATCTGTATCAACATTCTTACATTACATATTCACCATTTTCACTCAAGACATTCTACTTTCATTATTCAACACCCAATATTACAGCATATGCAAACATGCTCATAATTTTTATGCCCATTCAAAACTTAAACACAATTTAACACATCAAAAACACAAAATTTTAGGTTTAAGCACACACACACCACAAACACACTCAAATTCACTTCACAAGGAACACACCACGAGGCAACACAAGGGTCCCAAAATGCATTCCTGGTAGGAAGAAAATCGGTGCATTGCGCACTACATCGAGGATCCTATCCTTTCCACCAATTTTCTACACCTTTGGACCATCACCACCTAGAGACAAACTCGGGTTGCTAAGTGAGGATGACACAAAAGAAAATATGTAACCTCAAGAGTATGAGCAACTAGGCTGACGTGAATGCCCTCCAGATTTCACCCCTCAAAGGTGCTGGTCAAGTGGGTCCATCAGTATTGTTGCAACTTCGATTGTGGTCCAGTATTTAGCTCATTTGATTTAAACCTGGTTTTTGGTTTTTTGATTAATCATTACATCAAAATAAGATTATTAAAGTTAAAATCCTTTTGATAATTGAAATAGATGCTAATGATATTAAAGAATAAATAAAATAATTATTTAAAATTGTTAATTTGGAATACAATTAAATGCATTTATATGCATAAGTGTTAGTTTGTAACGTCTGCCTTGCATGGAGGGGATAACTTTAATTGCATGTGAGCTTTATATGTTACACGTAATCATTTCAGGATAAGTATGAATCTGCATTCTAAAATTATATGTAGAAGAGTGGAAAGAGTGCTTTTAAATGCGTAGTAGTCGGTTTAAGAAAGGAATCTGTTTTTTTGGCATTCGGTTACGGGAGTTTCTTGCTTTTATTTCCTGCTCTAGGAAAAAACAAGGAGGAGAAAATTGGAACTGGCCGTTTGGCGATGAACAAGAGCTATAGCTTGGATATTGGAGTTGGCATCAATCTGAACTATTTGTGTAACCAGGTACCATTATTGTTCCCGTTTCCTTCTGAGATAAATATCTTAAACATTTATTAGTCCACTAAGGAATTGATCAGTTTTTTTTTTTTAAATGTTGACTGAATATCTTAAAAGCTCTCCCTCTGTTGCTTGATACGCTTGAAACATTTTAATGGATAATATAGAAACCCTTATAACTACGTTTAGATTTTTAGTATAGCATTGCTATAGAACGACAGTGGATTTCAATCATTCGACTCTTCGAGAAGCGTTTTGTTTGATGGTAATGCTTTATGTCGAACCAGTTAGTCATAATACGCAATTGAGTCCCTTTGGTTCTTATTGAAAGATGTTTGTTTGGGGTTGGCTTGCCTTATTTGGGTTTCTCATTAGATAACACCCTGTGTATTTCTTAAAATCCTATGTTTCTTCCAATTCGATATTCTTCCTTATTTCAAGGCTTAGTGCTGAAGTTTCCTGAGTCATTAGCGCAGCTCACTCTGCTTTCTCAACCTCGTTCATTACTTCAGATTGTCTGTGGGATTTAACCCCTCATCCTTAATGCATGTTTGATGCCTTCCTCTCCGAACGAATCAAGAACTATCGCTGCTCTTAATGCTTGCTCTATGCGTTGGAAGCTGAGTCTATCATTAGTCGCTGTGAAGTGGGGAAAGAATCTGTGTCTTAATGTACATAACCGGATGCAAATCAAATACAACATGGAGTAATAAAAGAAAAACCCGTTTCATTCCTTGTTCTCTTAAATGGCATTCTAGTTATAAACCCATTCAACTCGTCAAATCATGGAACCCAGCGTCCTTGAACAAAGAAGGGTGCCGACGTTTAAATTAGCTCCCTGATTTCATTAGCGACCTGTCACAGCTTCAATACTTGAACAAAGTAGGGTGTATAGATTTATGTAACCTCCCTGAATTCTATTGGAACCTCTCACAGACGCAACACTTGAACACAGAAGGCCGTAGAGGTTTAAAATACCTTTACGTCTCCTTTGGCAACTTTTCACATCTGCAGTACTTGAAAATATAATGTTGTAGAGATTTAAATAATCTCTCTGATTCCGTTGACAACCTGTCTCAGCCGCAGCACTTGAACCTAATAGGAAGCTTAAAGATTTTAATATCCACCTTGATTCTTCTATCAACATATGCAATCTTTAGTTTTGCATGATATTTGGAATAGAGCCGTCGCCTTGTTGATCAATTTCAATAACTAGTATCTAATAGTAGTAGTGTCTTTGTATCTGACCTTCTAATCTGATCGACACTGACAACCGACGCCATAATGCTGAGCATTCTTTTGTTCCTGAGGTCTTTTAGTCTGTAGTTCTTATTAATTTTCCATGTTTTTTGAATAGCAATTAAGTCTGATGTTGTCGCTGTGTTTAGTTATTTAATTTGGAACGCCCTATCATCTTCAGATTAGTTTTATTTCAGGCTCCTTGGTCTAGCTCACCACGATGGTATGATTATTTGGCTTAAGAGTAGTTGTTGGGTCTAGTTAAAATCTGTTTTGATAAGGTTCTCTTAGGAAATTAATATTATTCTTATTCTCTAAGATAATAGTTTGGAAACCTCTTTAAGTGATTCTTAATAAGAAGTTTTATGTGAGGGAAAAATAGTTCTAGTTATTTAATTTGAGTTTAAGTGTGTAGCTAAATCAAAGTAATCTATGTATATATAGGTATCAATTTACACGTGTATATGTATGAAGGTGTATAAAATGTATATAAGTGCTTTTAGGTCAAGTTTGTGCTCATAATTAAAATATTCAAAGTTATCTTATGTAAGAGTTATAGATTAAAGAGGAAATGTTTTTAAAAGGGAATTAGAAGGTTATGTAATAAAAAAAATTCTATTTATTCAAGTGAGTAATTTAGAAAGAACAAGTAAAAGATATATATATATATATATATATATATATATATAATGAATTATGGTTTGTATGGACCCTTGAAAATAACACATGACAAGAATTATATCTTATTATACAAGCACGTATTTAGATAATCATGGAAAACAATTAGGTTAGCGAGTTTTCTAACTCTTTCAATGGAGTTTTCTTGCATTCTTTACTTTCTATTGGATTGTAACAAATTACTGGAGATTATAGCCACATAATTTATTTTGGTAATGTCATTACTTTCAGGTTAGGTGGATAAGCAGTGTAGCATCCTGCTACCTAAACTCTGGCGGTGGGTAAGAGGGCAAGAGGAATTTTTTTGAGAACATAAAGAATAACTTACACAAAAAACAATTACAAAACAATAAATTTTGATGTCGATGAAGACGCCAAGCATGGGCCTAACACTAACCAAAGAAAGACGAACCAATTCTGAGAAAATACAAACATGGAGCGGCAAACATAATGGTCTTAAAACAATCCACTCGAACTTCCTGGCCATGGAAAGTTCACAGGAAGTCAAAGCCAGAAGTCTTAAACAGGAAGTTCCAAAGGCATGGAAGTTCCATAAAACTTAATCATGAAACGCCGTAATCCTCGCTACTAAGTTCTAGCTACAGAATTTTCTCAATGAGTGGAACTTAGCCACGGAAGTTCCAAATTTCATTTAACCTTCAAGCCCATAACTTCCCTCCGTATCCCTCTCAAGGCTTCCTAGTAACTTCCATACTACTGCAAATCTCGCCACTTCCAGAATTCATACTACTTGAACTGCTCCAACTTTCATAGCACCGCTTCTCCGGTCCTTCGCTGCTGTTCTAATCCTTTATCACGTCAGTAACTTTAACAACACCAGCTCGAACTTTTCTCAGGTCGCCTCGAACTTTAACATCAGCTCCGTGAATCCCATGTGAATTCATAACAACAACCAAAAAGCGATGATGCTCTGAAACTTTTGCAGCCACAACACATGACATTAACAAAAAGCAGCGTTGCTCCAGAACTTGAGCAGACTAAAGCATGAAGGAAAGATACAACCAAGATCTAATTTTTTGCAAGAAAACTTATGAAGGAAAAACCATTATAATCATCATAATACAAGCAAGTTCGATACCAACATCGAAACTTGTAAACCAAATATAAATCATCACATTTCTTCTCATTAAATTATATGATTACATTTTCACTCTCAAGTGAGTATAATAAACATAAAGCAATATACATAAATAAAAAGGCATAGCCATGAATAAGGAACATCAACTGATAAAGCACATACAAGAGAGAGAAAACCTCCAACAGATGCTCCAATAACCTGTACGTCGGTCCCCAATGGTGATGGCAACACCTCCCTACCATGTGGACTCAAAAGAGGCCACGCCACCGTGCTCAGAGGTAGTCACAAGGCCCAAGTAGAAAATTCAGGGCAATCAAAACATAAGGCCAACACTCACATCAGGCATGAAGAAGACATGGAATACAATGCATTAAGGCCAAAATCACAAAATGCAGATGCTTATACCAGAACATGACAAGTACTACTCATGACTACTAGGGTATGAGGCACAAGAGTATAGACCAGATGAAATAACATCGTGTGTGCTCAAAGGGATGGCACCACACAGAGCTAGGTACACCTCTCATATAGACGAGGAGACTCAATCGTGCCCGTATCAATGCCTTGCAGATGAATAACTCAACGCCCTACAAACGGATAGGCCTTCTCATTTAACCAAACAAGGAATCCATAGAAAAAGTGAAACAATGAAGAAAGCTACAAAATCCATCATAAATCCATTTAACATAGCCAAGCAAACATTGTTGAAAGAAGACAAATTAACAGCTGGAATTTAACATGAACTAGAGGCATAAAAATTACATAAAAAATTCAAAGTGCCTGGACTAAAATTCTAAGCCCAACCCAATTCAGATTTTGGCGTTTCAAGTTGGAATTCACCTTCAATTTTTGAGTTTAAAACTGATAATGAGGTGCTCTTATGAAAAATGACACTTGCCAAGATGGGCAAGAAAAACATGAAAATATGAAGGTGTCCGGATTAAAAATTGGACAACGACCCATTTGAATTATGGGCGTTACTACACAGAGTATAACTTTATTTTTTATTTAAAACAAACGGTTAAAGAGCAACATGAAAAAACGTCATTTAGAAAGAGGGCACAAATTTGGGCAAAAAAAGAAAGTGCCCAGAATTAAAATCTGCCAAAGACCCAGTTGAGATCTTGGCATTTCAACATGAAATCCACTGTTAAAATTCATTTTTAGCAAGGAGATAATGAGCAGAAAATAAAAACAAGTTTTCAGAAATTGGTCAAAAATGAAGAATATGGAGGAACCATAAATCAAATTTTGTTCAACAACCCATTTCATAATTGCTGGAAATGAACAAGATTCTGCCATTCAAAATACTATAGAGTAGAAAAATGAATTTAAAACATCCATCATTCAAGCCCTCAAGCAATTCAAAAATGAAATAGAGGAGTTTCTCTAATTTTCATATAATAAAAATAACCCAGATCAGGAAATTCACAGCCATATAAGAAACATGAGTAAATTCCCAAATTATCAACCATACAACAATGAGGAAACAAGAAATTACCTCAATTCGCCCCAAAACAGAAATGGAGAATTGCTCAAAGAGGAAGGCACGACCAAGCTTCAAAATCAGACAACAAGCAAGAACTAGTGCGCTGATTTCAACCATTAACTACCCACAAATTCTTCTTAGAAAACCATCACAATCTCCCCAACTCAATCGCCCAAATCATGGGGTTTTCTTTCACCATGCAAAAACAACCATTCCTTTCTTTTTCTCTTCCAATCATAATCCCCCTCCAAATAAAACCTTCTTCCCTTTTATATATTCTTCTCTAAAAGAATCATTCTCCCCCCAAAACAAAAGAATAAAAATTTATATATATATATATATCCAAAACAAGGCTGCCCCTTATTTTATTTTCTCCCCAAGACAAAAATAAAATCAAATAAGGCATTTGATAAAATTAGCTATTAAAGCTCCTAAATAAGATTAACAAAATCATTTAAAATTTTCAAATGCAATATATCATTCTCTCGAATGGTCAATTAAAATAAAATCATTTAAAATAACACATTTTAAAATCTCATGGATAGAACCATTTAAATCTCCCATCAATAAAATACTATAAAAAAACCATATATGAAATCACGAAAAGACGTCAAGGAAACCACATCAAGACACCAACAACCAATTAAATATATATCCACATAACAGATTCACAGAAACCAAGATAAAATACCTCAGCAAGACAAACTGGTAAACCACATGCAACAGAATGGTGCGCCAGAACATACGGCTAAAAGGTGCTCCAGAACATTCAGCTGAAAGGTGCTTTGGATGTTACCATTAGGTAACTGGACGGTAAGGCATCAATAAGGAAGACACTGCCCTAACAAGGTATAGTGGACAAGGAAAGGGGACATTTGGCTTGTGACTACCTCCAGTAACCACCATCGGGGAAGGTACACTTAGACCTGTGAAGTTAGGTAGAGTCGGTACCTGGTACCTGTAACATACACACAACTGAGTACCTTTGCATATACATATATACATAGCCGAAGCACATACTACATCCTGACTGTAGTTAGCTACCATATATATCAATTACTTGCATCATCATAACTAATCATAATAACCTTTCACTGAATCAACAATATCTAACCTCATTATAATAACATTTAACATTTAAAATATCAATCAAGAATTAAAATACTATCTTACCAGCCTAGGTTTAGAGAGGTGTACTTACAGAAAGAACCTTAGAAAATGTAAAAGTAATGTCATCCTTGAAAGCATAGCTTGTTGATGCTTATTAATTATTTGTGCCTTACTAAATGGTCGTAATGCCTAGATAATTGCCTACATTGCATAAGTAATTGATTAGAAAAAGTGAGAGGATGTTGATTGGATGTTCATATTGACATTTAGGGTTGTCTCTTGAATTGAGTGGTTAAACGGTTGGTTGCTATTGTTGTCATGGTCATTGATAAGGATTAGGTTATTGGTCTTAGGAGTTTCTTAGTTGTGTCAGGTGATGAAAATTAAATTGTGATTTTAAATTGAGTTGTGGATTATTATCATTGTCGTGATTTTGGTTTAGGTTGTAAGTTTGATGAATTGCAAGACCCCTTTATGGATAGTTATATAAAACACTTGTGTTTGTTATCATGATCTTGATTCTTTATTTGTGTGGGTTAATTTATGTATTGAGGTTGTGTATCAATTGATTGTTAGTTGACGTGGTATTGTTTTCATGTAAGTTGTTTATTAGCTGAATTATATGTTTGAGTGAGTTTTTAGTGGTTAGGTAACTTGAGAGGAGAAAATAGAGGTCCCCCTTGGAAGCCCAGTTGATTTTGTATCGAAATTGATTGTGAATATTTCGTTGGGATGTTGTCACTCTCTACTATACTTGTTGATTTGCTAATTGTTGATTGAAAATAGTTATTGAGATTTATTTATTGTTGTTAGTTCTTGATGGGGAATCCTTGTGTTAGCATTTTGAGAGTCTTCTAAAGGATAGAGGGGATATAATTCTTACTTGCAAGGGTTGGTATGGGGGCTGACGACCTAGGTGGATCCGCTTTGGGTAACCCATATCAAGCCTAATGGATTTATTTGAGTTTTATGTTGTTTCATCTGGAAGTGGGTGGTTTTATGATTCTATTACTTTGATGATGGTTGACCTTTAAACTTGGTTTGTGTTTATGTGGCTTGATCCTTGCACTTGAATGTGGTTTTCACTATGCTGAAGTTTGTTCTAGAGTGAGATGGTGCATGCCTCACATGAAGTAGTTATTTGTTGGATTTGGTTTCTTGTGCAAGTTGGCGTGCCATTTGTGATTTTGAGCTATTGTTGTTGGTTGGGGGAGTGGCTCACAATGGGGGTTTGACACCCAAAGTGGCTAGTCTAGGGTAACCCTTGTGAGTTTAATCAAGTGATAACTTAATTAATTAATTAGGGGGTTTGGGTAGTATCTCACATTAATCTAGATACGTAACTTTGACTCAGTGGGCCCAAGTGCTCAAGTAGGCTTGGGATGAGGGAAGGCTTAAATGGCAAGATCACTGCCTGCCCCCGGAGATAATTTTGTAAGGTATGCTGATCTCCAAGATAGCTGCATGGGGGTTCTGACCTAGAGGGCTGTGGTGAACCAAGAGGCCTAGGAAGGTTACACTAGGGTAACCCATAGCACCTATGCGATGAAACTCCACCCTTTAACAACCTTGTATGTTGTTGTTCTCCCTCTAGCTCTTCTTGAGCCTTTGGAAGCGGATGTTGGCATGTGTATGTTGATGCTCTGTTATGTTGTCTTGTGTTGGTTATTTCTTATGTTGGTTACATCTTAGATTGGTTAATTCTTGTGATGAATGTAATCTTGTGTTATTGTTGTTTTCATTGTGAAGTTTTGTAATCCTTGTTTCGTTTGATGGTATTCGTTGAGATCCTTCTTTTCTTCTCCTAGCAAGGGGAGTGGGTCTTCGGGTCCACGTGGTTGGGTGGAACATGCTATAAGCACCATTGGGTCCCCAACTGAAGATTGCGGTGTGCGGTATTGTACCTTTTCTGAGATTCCTGAGTATACCAGAGTTGGTTCCAGCCTTGCAGCTTTGTATTCATACATATCATTTGTAATACTTCATGTTATTGTACTATTCCCA
>VDFB02164993.1:0-41701 GCA_007258455.2 Sequoia sempervirens | reverse complement strand
GAGGATTTTTCTCCTCTTGTTGAGGATTTCCTACAAATTAAAAAAAATCATTCATTTCTAAACTAAAACAAACAAAATCAATTTAAAACAAAAAAATTCATTACAAATACCAAACAAAACTTACCTCTTGCATCTTTTCGTCGTCGGGGTGCCATATTTGTGAAGAAAATTGAACTCAAGTTGATCAAATGTGAAGTAGTCACCTCCTCAACAACGCGAGCGCGTAGTGCAGGGTTCTTGGCCGCGGGCAAGAAATAGAAAACAGTAAAAATAGAAATGAAGAATGTTACTTTTTTTTTGCTTTTAAAAAGACAAAACGCGTTCGCATTATAACGCGAATGCGTTTTGTCTCATTTTTAACTTTTGTGGCCACAAAAGTGCGACCATCTTGGTGCACTTACCCGTGGATAAATTTTGAACATTTATGCACAACCAAGGGTATGACATTCATAGCTACCAAGCAAAGGATACCTAGCTTCACTCTAAAGAGTTCAAACCCCAGGATTATGTCAAACAAAAGCTTCACAAATTTAGGTCCAACCAAAATTGACAAGACAATACTACCCAAAGGGGGCACAAAAAGTTTGTCATGCATGTGGATGGTGCTTATGGGTGCATTGTACCCATCTTTGTGAAAAAAGTTGATTAGCATAATCTCCTCAGTTATAATTTTTAAATGAGATGTTGGATCAATGAGAACACCTGCTATGATGTTTTCGTTGATTTGTGCAAGGATCTAGAGAGGAGATGGTTCCTTATTAAAACCCATCAGAAGGTTCTGTAAGGTGAAGGTTATACCAGCACCACTACTCGTAGGCTACGTAGAGGGGATAAGTTGATGCAGGAAAGAGGCCATTACGCACACTAGACGATACTTCCATAGAGTCCCTAAAAGGTTAAAGGAGAAGACGACGACCCAATCAAGGTTTCGTTACACAACACCCTCGAAACCTTCCAACTATGCCTACTAGGATTCATAGGTTGGGTTCCAAGGTGAAAGCCTCACAACACTCACACCTAAAACACTCCTAAAATATGAGGAAAGGAGCTTTCAGTATTGCAAAAGGAAACTAAAATGGTTCACGTCAGGTTCACCAAAAATGTAAGAGAGGGGGATCAACCATGTTCAAGGCCCCAGGTCATGAAGAGCCAAGAGCGAAAGGTTGTCCTAACTTACCTCACTCTAAAGGGTTCTCTCGAAACAAGGGATGAGAATGATGAGGACTATAAGGTCCTTCGATCACTCTACAGACCTGAAACTCAAAATAGGGCTAGGCGAGCCAGTTTTTGGGTTCAACACTGTACCTTAAAAGTAGCTCTCTATTTGAGGATGAAAGTGCAGTTTTGGGACAACAACACAACATGCTGGTGTCTCTTAGGTGCGCTAGCATCTGTATGACCAGAGGACCAAAAAGATAGTATGAACCACTAGAAAATAGGCTGACAACCTAGCTAGTTATTTCTAAAGGACCAAAATAGAGCTACAAAGTAGGCAAAATATGATTGGATATAATAAAATAAATATATGAGGGTTAAGGTGACAAGAATAATCTCACCAAGGTATTTGTTTGCTAGCTAGCTCCAAATGCACATCCACCTACACACAAGAAAGAGGAAAATTATTGGGGGGATCTATAGGGGTCTACCTCAATTAGACCCCTGTTTTAGTGTTTCCACCTCCACGGACAACCAAGATAGCAATTATAGAGAAAAGTGTGATAAAGGAGGAATGAAAGTAAAGAACACAATAAACACTACAAAATAGTAATGTGCTACCCAACCAAATCATAGAGGAGAGGAGTGGAAATGCTTACCACCTCCACCAAGAACTCACTAGCTAATAGAGGAGAAAAAGAGAGGACTCAAGCCCCTGTTGGAATGGTGTTGTTCCACACTTGCTCTACGAAGTTGATGGAGTGTTGTTGTTGCTGCTATGGAGTGCCAAAGTGTTGCTTGAGATTGATGGATGCTAAGAGAATGCTAGAAATATTGTGTAGAGAGTTGAATTGAATGCTTAGAGGGATGAAATGAAGGAATGAAGAGTGTTTTTGAAGGTAGGATGAGAAAAAGACCATATTCAGGTCAGTTCATCGAAGAGGGGCATTACAAATCGACCCCAATGGAAGTGTAATGCCTCTATAGGCTTCAGAAGTAGGAATATGTTAGGGACGTAAGCGCATCGCAAAGACGTTTGTGCACTGTGCGAGCGTCCCCGATAGTTATTCTTTTGTTGATGCACAAAACAAAAGCCAAGTGGAATGAAGGCAATTGGTTGATGTGGAATTTTGCCTTCAGATTTCATTTTCTAAGGTGAGGAAGTGTAAAAGGGGAATTTGCGTAAGGGGTGCAAATTCGCTCCTATACACTATAAATTTGCAATGTTGAACAAGATAAAGTGAATACTTAATACACATAACACCCACAACTCATTATTTAATTCTACACCTTACAAATTAATTGAAATAATATACTAATCCAAATGTTGAAATAAATACAAAAAATGCATCCACAAGAGTGGAGCAAGTTCTAAAGCTCAAGGTTGGGAGGTTATAGCCTACTTTCTTGTTCCCTAATAGTAAATGGAGCTTTGACATCTAGTTCAAGTTTGTAACAAGCCATTAAAGAGAAATCTTAATCCTATATTCATATAAATGGCATATGAAGCACACATTTGATAGGTTGATATATAACACCCTTTGGGATATTTTCTTATCTTCAATTTGATTATCAGTTCTCTTCTTCATATAGTAAAGGAGAGATCAATATTCACATACACCCTATTATGGGGGTGATGAAATAAAATATTATCTTGCTCATAGCAAATGAAATGCCCAAGAAGTTTGAATAATTAGTTTAGAACATCATTCAAGGTTAAAGGAAAGCCAAGGTGAGACTCAGAACATATGCATAAACTTTAAGAATTTTATCTAGAGTTGGTAGTTGAAACTATATTATTGGCTTAGGGTCAAAAGCCCCATTAAATGGCCTTAAGAAACTAGGGATGGTAAAACTTAATGGGCTTGTAATTGCTAGGATATAATTGAAACCTAAAGAGAAACCCTTAGCAAGGTTTTGAACCTTAATCAATTTAACAATTTGAGTCTCTTAGAAGTGTTGCACACTACTCCTAACATTAAAATTATAAGAAATTTAAACTCCTAAATACTCCATAATGTGACGTTTACTCTAGCTAGTGATAAACCTTATCATTTCCAAGTAGTTGTACAAATGAATAACATGGTTAAACATATTGATCTCTTGATAAACTTCAAAAAATAATTTTGAGCCTTCTTTGCGGGCCTTATTGCAAAAGAAAATCTAAATACAATGTATGTTGTATGGCTATCAAAATAGGCCTAAATTGCATCAAAGTTGACAACTATCTTAGATTTGACAATATACATGAATTACCAAGAAAAATATCTTGTAGAAACATGTGAGAAGGAGCTAATACCATATAATAATACAAAGTTAATTGGCTATAGCTATAAAAAGAATGAGAATTCCTAGTAGAACTTGTACAATACATTCCCTCTTAATGAAAACTAGATCCTAAGTAATGGTACTCATCTTTCTCAATAGTACTAACTCAAGATTTTCTAATCAACCTTTCCACAACATCACCAAATGATTGGTTACATATTGTTAAACTAACTTGAATTTCCTTGTTGTTAATGAGATTAAACTAGTTGGAAAAAATGATTAACTATTTTTTATGATACATTGGCTTGATTCTTGCTAAACATGTATGAAAGAAATGACCCTAAACCCGCCCCTAATCTCATTGATTGTTGTAAGTAGGGGATAAATTTGATCATTGGTCTTGTTTGTTGAATATATATTTTTAATATGGTTATTGATTCATCATTGCTCTTTAAATGTTGGAACAATTGATAATTAAAGAAAAAAGTGTTTTACAACAATTCTATGTAAAAGCTTCACAAATATCATTTACATATATTATGAAATCTAATAATCTTAACAATAATAAATTATCAATCACCATATATATTTTTCTAATCCTTTTTAAAAAATATTTTTTATTTTTAAAATAATATGTTTATCTTATGAAATTGTCAAAAAGAAGAGTAATCAATTGACTAGATCTATTGATCAAGTTAATGACTTCAAAAAGAAAAAAAAGAAAAAAGTCCACTAAGAAGATCAAATCTTATTAAATTCAAAGTCTATCCCATCCCTTAAAGATGAGACCAAAATCAAATCTAAAACAAAATTGAAATGAGATCTATAACCTTTGATGGATGAAGATTTCCACGAAAGCTCGTTGTTGGGATCCATCCTTGAAGCAATCACAGCCGTGACTGTGACTGCTGGAATTGTATCCACTCATCTCTACGAATCTTCCGCTCATATTCAAAAGCCTGGAAATTTTAAGGCAATTATTAAACGATATTGTATGTTAGCTGGCGATATGTCCGCGATAGACGACGACAATAAATATTTCTCCTTACTAATATTCGTTTGTCGACATCCGAGAAGATTACCTAGCTGTTGTGCGTATTGTCTATGATGCTCTCTGACTTGCGGGTACCACAACTTAGCTTCCGACCTCTTTCCTTTTTTGCTTTTAGCCTTTCGTGTAGGTCGATCACTCTTACCGGTGGAGGTATCTGATATTCACGGAAGAGCCCAGGAAACAGCCCCGAAGGAGTTAATGTGCTTCGCTCTGCTTTCTCAAAGAGCTCTTTTGTGAGCCCTACAGGGGAGAGGGGTCTATAGTGGAGTACCCTAACTTTGTGTTTCTCAAAATCTTACATGGAATTTCAAATTAGTTTCAATTTTGTACAGCAGTTTATTGAAATGAAATGAAATGAAATATTTTAATGACGTCCACGAGGCCAAAGAAGCCTATGGGACCCAAGATCAGCACCGGAACAGCCCACAGCGCAGCCCTAGACACAATGAAGGCGTCGTTCGAGATCAACCCTTCGAGAGTGAATTTTGATGATGAAGTTTGCAATTTTGTCAAGTCTTGAATCTTCAAACAAGGTATTTAAATTGTCAACCTGCACTGCATCCCCATAGCTAGCCCGGATGTCTTTATAAGCTGAGCATTCTATGATAAAGTGCCATTCCGTCTCCACCATACCCTCGTTACAAAAGCGGCATATTCTATTTTCCCACTCTTCTTTAGGAACCACCCACCTATTTGACAACTCATCTGTTTAAAAAATTTAAATTTAGGGTTACATCATCAAAAATGATGCCACATCAGCATGCTTTTTGTTAAGGTATTAAAAAAGGCTAAAAAAAGAGTGAGACCGCTAGTGGTGCACTAAGTCATGTTTTATTGGTGCACCGATGTGGCATCACATGATATGTCAATTATGGATAAAAAGTGTTTTGCAATTGGATATTAAGTTGTTCCACTATGAGGCCAACTGAGGACTACTTCTATCCCCAATATTGAAACCCGCTCCACTATGGGCCCCTCTCCCCTAAATAGACCCAAAGCTAACGATTAGTAAAAAAAAATTCAATTGGCAAAGCCCCAAAAAATTGTGTTTTGTGTGTTGCAGATAGAATTAGAAGTGGGTAACAAAGTTTGAAGTTTGTAGAGTTAACTAACATATTTGTGTTTAGCTATTAAATATGAGCTTCAATTTCAAAGCTCTTTGGATGATTGCCGATGACAATCTCAAATCCCTAACACCTATTGTTCAACAACTTTGTTTATCTAAGCTAGAACTACCCAAGGATCAGCAAAGTCACTTTTTTTTTTAGTTATTCAACACCCTTATCTGGGGTGTAGAGCTATTAAAGAAATGTGAGAATATTAGCCCTTTTAACCCCTTCCTACCCCTTAGATATATGTATGCTTGGTAGATTCTCCGCCTAGAAGAGGAGATCCATGGGTTCATGGATCTCATGCCTGCCCATATATTGCTTGATTCTAGAAAGCTTAAGCAAGAACTGCAAGATTATTACTAGGAGTTGCAACCTGCAAGGTAAAAATTAACATTTTATAATCCTTTTTAAACTTATAAAGAGTGCATATGAAATTTAACAATTAGGATGACAATTTCATTCAACCACTCAATTTGAGATCACACCAAACATAAATAACACTTACATTTTGCTTCACAATAATTAACAACACATACTAAATAATATTTAATATTTAACATTACACCAATTAATAACACATAAAAACCATAGTCCCTCAATATAAACTATAGCCAAACATCACTAAGTAATTCACATTAGGGTTTCTAGAAGATCTCTAAATTTTTATTAACCATGGGAATTACCAACACAATCAACTACATCCATTAATATGTTCTATATATGACTAAAGAAACTTGAAATTTAATCAACATAATGTTTGAACATTCATAGTTCAATTAATAACTCAATTTCAATTTACTCGTCAATATATATATCATTAATCAAATTTCCTTTTCATATTGTATTTCATGAACATCGCATGTCAATCATTCTAATCCACCTAAATAGATATATTTCCTCTCATAACAAATTACAACTAAGTAGATGAATATTTTTTAATTGAATAAATTACAATTAATATAATTCAATGCATAAATTGAGGACATAAGAATTGAATGGAAATTAACATCATCATATAAAATTAATCTAAATTACTTTAATCCAAACATCAATTTGATTTGGTTAAATAGTAATCATGGAACCCACCAAAGGAGAATGGCATAAAAATAGTCATATGGAAGGTTGAGCCCTACAAATACCACTTACAACATGCAATGTATAATTTACCAAAGGTGTTTTCTTAATGTGACCCAACATTTGTGATTGGTCATTAAACTAGATTATGAACTTTAGTAACTAAGAAAGTAGGGTTTCCACTTACATTTTAGTTATATGTTGATTTAAGTTTCCTTTTAGATTATCACAATAGTCTACTATTCTTTCTTTCCTATTACTAAATGGATCTTTGACATCTAGTTTAGGTTTGTAACAAACCATTAGAGAGCAATCTTAATCCTTTATTCATATAAATGATATATAAAGCACACATTTGGTAGTTGATATATAACACCCTTTGGGAAATTTTATTATCTTCAATTGGATTATCAATTCTCTTCTTCAAATAGTTGGAGAGATCAATATTCACATACACCCTATTTTAGGGGTGATTAAATAAAATTTTATCTTGCTCATGTAGAAAATGAAACAATCAAGAAGTTTGAATAATTAGTTTAGAACATCTTTCAAGGCTAGAGTAAGGCCAAGGTGAGACTAAGAACATTAGCCTAAACTTTAAGAATTTTATCTAGAGTTGGTAGTTAAAACTATATTATTGGTTTAGGGTCAAAAGCCCCGTTACAAGGCCTTAAGAAACCAAGGATGATAAATCATAATGGGCTTGTAATTGATAGGATAATGAAACCTCAAAAGGAAACCCTTAGAAAGGTTTTGAACCTCAATCAATTTAAAAATTGGTGTCTCTTAGAAGTGTTACAGGAAACTCCTAAGATTAAAATTAGAGGAAATTTAAACTCCTAAATACCCCATAACGTGATTTTTACTCTAGCTAGGGATAAGCCTAGTCATTTTCAAGTAGTTATACAAACAAATAACATGTTGTAAGCATATTGATCTTTAGATAAAATTTGTGAAAATAATTTTGCTCCTTTTTTGCCCCTTATTGTAGAACACACTCTAGATACAATGTGTGTTGTATGTGTATCAAAATAGGCCTAAGTTGCATCAAATGTAATAACTACCTTAAATTTGGCAATAGATGTGGATTAAAAAGAAAAACATATTATAGAAACATGTGAGAAGGAGCTAATAACATATAATAATGTAAAGATAATTGGCTATAGCTATGAAAACAATGAGAATTCCAAGTAGAACTTGTACAATGCATTCACTCATAATGAAAACTGGGTCATAACTAATGGTACTCATTATTCTCAACAATACTAACTCAATATTTTCTAATCAACCCTTCCACAACATCACCAAATGATTGGTTAGATATTGATAAACTTGAATTTCCTTGTTATTAATGGGATTAAACTAGTTGATAGACAAGATTAACTATTTTTTTATGACACATTAGTTTGGCTCGTGCTACACATGTATGAAAGAAACAACCTTAAACCCACACCTATTCTTTGATGGTTGTAAGTAAGGGATAAATTTGATTGTTGAACTTGCTTGTTGAATACATATTTTTAAGATGGTTATCGATTCACCATTTTTCTTCAAATGTTGGAACAATTGATAATTGAAGAAGAAATTTTGTTACAACAATTTTATGTAAAAGCTTCATAATGACCACTTACATGCATTGTGAAATATAATAATCCTACAATAGTGAAATATTAATTACCATATAAATATTCCTATGGTCCTTTAATAAAAATATTTTCTATTTCTAAAATAGTATTTTTAGCTTAAGGAATTGTCTAAAAGGAGGGTCATCAAGTGGCTCTTGGTCTATTGATCAAGTTAATGACACAAAAACTCCACTAACAAGATCAAATATTATTAAATTGAAAATCAAATATCATTAAGTGTAAGACCAAAATCATAGTGAAACAAATTTGAAATAAGAAATATAACTATCAAATAAAATTAAAATCAAAATCACATTCCAACTTTATTTTAAATTAAAATATGAGCATTCCATTAGACTCAAGATAAATTTAAAGTTAAATATATAACTTTAGATCCAACTTATTTTAAATAATTTAATTATATTCAATATATACAATATATAATTTTATTCAATATTATAAAACTAGCAATCACACCTTGGTATGCAATGGGTACGCCAAAGAGGTGTGGAAGGTAAAATAGGGAAAATTTGGGTCTATTTTTTTGCATACATTTGTGCATTACATGAGGTTAATTGGTAGGAAATTTACAAGTGGTAGCTTCAAATCAACTATTGCATTCACTTATAGGGATCCAAACATTACCTTAATAAAACCTTTGAATTAATAAGATAATCAGGCTCTATTACCAATACTCATGTTATGTTTGCAATAGGGAGGGAAGGAGAGAGAGAGGGAGAGATAGGGATAGAAAGAGAGAAAGGGGACACAGAAAGAGAGATGGAGATGGAGATGGAGATGGAGAGGGATATGGAGAGGAGAGGGAGAGATGAGAGAGGAGAGAGGGATAGATATAGATAGAAGAGATAAATATATAACGAGGGGAAGAGAGGGAGAGAGTGAGAGAAGGAGAGATATAAAGATAAAGATAGCTTGAGGTGGTGATATATATAAAGAGAGGTAGAGAGAGGGATATATAGGGGTAGAGAGAGATGAAGAGATAAAGGGAGCATTGGAAAAAGAAATATGGAGATATATAAATAGAGAAACAAAGAGATATATATATAGAGGTATATGAGAGGAAGAGGAATAGAGATGTCTAGAGATAAAGGAGGAGAGGAAGATAGACTGGTAGAGATGGAGATAGAGTGAGAAAGGAACAAAGAGGCAAATAGAAAAAGAGATAGAGATAAATATGGAGAGAGAAAGAGAGATAGAGAGAGATAAAGAGGAAGAAATAAACAAATACAAAAGAAGAGGGAGAAGAAGAGGGAGAGAGAGAGAGAAATAAGGGAGATAGAGAGAGGGGAAGGGGTAAACCCACAAAACTGATTTACAATTCTAGTTAGGAAGGAAAATTGCAAAAACGCTCCTATGATTTTTTTTTGCTTTTTAGGGGTTTGCACAAATTGGGGTGTTCGAATGGACCCAAAAGGGGTTCAAATGGACGAACCATATTAAATAATGGGACTCATTTCTTTGCATTTTTTATGACAAAGACAATTTACAAGAGGGGGTTCACTTGAACTTGGGTTCATTCAAACCCTAGTTCTAGCCAACCTCCAAGGGCGGTTCACTTGAACCTGGGTTCATTTGAACCCCCCTTTTCCCCCTTCTGCCCCTTTGGCACCAAATTTCTGTAGAATTTTTCCCTTTGAAGCTTGAGTTGATGATGAAAACAGAGGATACTTCATAGACCCAACTAGATGATGGTATTCCTTGGAACGAGCTATCCATTGAATATAATTTTAATATGTTTTGGTTTTATTATATTTTTTTTAGTTTGATTAAACATAGGTTTTTCACCAAAAATCAAGCTCTTTGTTCTACACATGTGGAAAAATAGAAGATTATCAAAATAAAATTTTGAAAAATATGTTCAGACTAAGTATTAATGTCTTTGATCTAGTAAAAAAAATTGAATTTCGATACATACAGAAAAAGTTATATTGTATACAATCTGCTTATGTCTGAATTGTAATTGGTTTAACTTCAAAATTTGATTAAGGAAAAAATATTGAATAAAACACTATGAAACCAAGTGGACTAGTTAGATATCGTAGTTACAAATCTAAATTTGAAAAAATTAGCATTTTATCCTTCATAGAAAAAAAACTATGTTGTATATGGTGAGCATCACTCCTTAAAAATGGTGTTTACTGATAAAAACTAATTTTCAAAGGAAATGGAAAAAAAGTGCAATTTAGAATCTATATATATATAATCTATAGACAAAATGTCACAAATCACTAATTTGCATTATCTTCAAATTCCTCACAGTTTAGTCGCTACAGGTGCTCGAAAGTGAAGATTTAGTTAGAAAAAATCAGTTCAGTGTCCAATTTGGCCAAAAATTGTAAACCAATATTGTGGGATCACCCAAAGATAGAGATATATTGGAAGAGAGAGAGGGAGAAAGATAAGTAGAGGAGCAACAGAGGAGGGAGAGAGAGAAGAGGGGGAGAGGGAGAGATAACTCAATGTGGAGAGAGGGAGATGGAGAGGGAGAGATATAGATAGAGGGCAAGATAGAAAGATAAAGAGGGATATGGATAGAGACAAAGAGATAGATATGGATAAAAATAGTGATACAGATATAAAGTAGGAGAGACATGGAGGGAATGAGAGAGAGAGAGAGATCAATAGATATAGGGGAAGAGAGGGAGTGATATAGATAGAGGGAGATAAAGAGATGGAAAGGGATATGGAGAGAGATAGAGAGATAAGGGTAGAAAGAGATAGATATAGAATGATCAAGAGAGGTAGAGAGATACATATATAGAGTAGGAGAGATGAAGTGTATTTAAGAGAGAGATAATGAGATAATGAGATATAGATAGAGGGGGAGGGAGAGATAGAGAGAAAAGAATAGAGAGGGGGTGAGAGAGATAGAGGGGAAAATATAGAGAAATAGAGACAATAATAGAGATAGGGAGGGAGAAACATGGAGTGTGTGTAAATGAGAGAGGGATATGGAGAGAGATAGAGAGGGAGATATATATGTATAAATAGATGGAGAGGGAGGGATAGGGAGAGTGAGAAACAAAGAGTGGAGAGAGAAGTAGAGAGATATAGAAAGAGGAGTGATAAGGAGAGAGGGATAGAAATAGGGAGATACATGGATAGAAAGGAGAGATAGAGATGAATATAACTTGGGAAAGTTAGTGGGGGTGAGTATGTGAGAGAGAGTAATATATAGAGAGGGAAAGATGGAAGGAGAGAGGAAGAGGGAGAGGGAGTTATAGAGATAAAAAAAAGGGAGACAATGAGAAAGGGGGAGATGGAGAGATAAGTTATAGAAAGAGGAGAGAGATATAAAGAGGTGAGAGATAAAGAGATAAATATAGAGATAGAGATAGGGAGTGAGAACTAGGGAGTGTGTGTGTGAGTAAGAGAGGTAATAGATATTGGCATAGGGAGGGAGAAACAAGGAGTGTGTTGTGTGTGAGTGAGTGAGTGAGAGATATGCAAATAAAGATATAGAGGGAGAGAGATATATAAATAGATAGAGGGGTGGATGGAGAGAGAGGGCGAGACATAAAGAGATGATAGAGAGGAAGATTGAGATAAAGATGGAGAGAGGGGATAAAGATAGAGAGAGAGAGAGAGAGAGAGAGAGAGAGAGAGAGAGAGGACACATAAAAAGAGAAATGAAGCACGATATATATAGAGGTAGAGAAATGGATATATATAGATAGATAAAGAGAGAGATGTGAAGATAAATAGAGAACTCTTTATATCTTTGTCTCCCTCTCTATTTCTATGTTTCTTATTATCTCTCAATCCCTCTCTTCCTCTCTCTTGCCCCTATTTCTCTCTATATTTATCTTCATTTCTCTCTTCCTCTATGTATCTACCTTTTTGTCTCTCTTTCTCTCTTTGACTCTCTCGTTCTATAACTTTTAATTTAAATTGTTATTATTATTATTATTAAAAATATATATTTATTTAAAACTTATTATTATATATATTTTAAAGTTAAATTAATAATGTTATATAAATTTCCATATAATATATATTAAATTAGTTAATTATATATTATATATGATATAGTATAATAATTATTAAAATTATTTTAAGCATATAATTTATTAATTAAAAACTATGAAACCATATCACATAAAATTAATAATATGACGAACTAATACCAATCTTCATACAACCATTGTTTCAATCTATTCATGTTAAACGAAAATTCAATCGTCACATCCTCTTCAAACACAATCATCGAAATGCAACTAGGACTACACAAACACACCATCCGTGAAGCCTTGTCATAGTACTAAGCCAATATTGGGTGGTGTTATTATGTCCCTGATGTTGACGTTCTTTCATTAAATGGTAATGGCGTCGTGCAAAGATTCGTTGATAATAAAATAGACATGATCCATTCAATCGTTTTGCATGCCCTATTTAAAACTCCTCGCAATGAGCTCGATGAAACTCACATAAAAAAAATGCCTTGACGTAAAATTGATTGAGAAGTTAGATGTCCCTCATGTGAACAGGAATTGAGACATGAACAATTACTAAACCCTCTCCCTTATCCTCTTTGAAATTGAAATATGACTAGGTATACGGAATTTAAGCTCGGATTGTCTAAGGCCCAACAATTTTCCCGGCATGTTCGAGAATTAGGTAAAACAGATTTGACTTTTGATGAAGTTGGTTTTCCACGAAGTTGTCAGGATCCATCCTTGAAGCAATCACAGCCGACTGGTGGAATTGTCTCCACTCCATCTCTACGAATCTTCCCCTTCAAACACCTAGAATTTCAAGGCAATAAGTAAAGCGATATTGTGGCAATATTTCCGCGATAGAAAAGGTCAATAAATATCTTCCCTGACAAGTATTTGTCAGTTTTTGACATCCGAGAAGATTCCTCACAAGTCCGCTTCCTAACTCTTGTCCTTCGTTCCTTTAATCTTGTCGTGTACGTTACAATCCCTTTTTGATAGGCGGAGGTCTGCGATAGCCTATAAATTTAATGAAACACCCCAGAAGTTTTCTTTTCTCTGACTTTATCGTGTACGTTATGAGAAGAGACTTAAAAGAAACAACCCGGAAGGAGCTAGGTAATGGGCTTCGCAAACCCTATAAAGAGATAGGAGACGATGTTTAGCTAAGAAATTTCAATTGGCGGAAACCCAAAAAAATTGTTTTTGGTGCGTTGCAGAGAGAATTAGAGGTGCGTAATATCGATCTTCAAGTTTTAGATTTCACTAGGTTGTTGAGAGTTCGTTTAAAAAATGAGCCTCAATTTTAAAGCTCTCTGGATGATAGCCGATGAAAAGCTCAAATCCCTACTCAAATCCCTAATCCCTATTGTTCAGCAAATTTATTTATCTGAGCTAGAACAACCCAAGAATCAGCAAACTCACGCTTTTTTTCAGTTCTACGACACCCTTATCAAGTGTGCAGAGCTCTTAAAGAAATATGAAAATAGTAGCCCTTTTAACCCCTTCCTTAGATCTAGGTATGCTTCGCAGATCCTCCGCCTAGAGGAGGAGATCCATGGTTTCATAGATATCTTGCCAACACATATATTGCTGGATTCCAGAAAGCTTAAGCAAGAACTGCAAGATTATTACCAGGAGTTACAGCCTGCAGATATAAGTTCTATGGTGAAAGAATCCATCTGCAAACAAGTTTCAATGCTTACCGATAACGCCTCTCGTAATACCATGTTGCTTCAGCAAATGCGTTTAGACGATTTGCCTGAGAATTGTGAAATGGACGAGGGTTATACTTACTCTGTCCATGACACTGTTCCTGTGAAATCTCAGTTTTATGTAGGGTTGGAGAAATCGACTGGGGACTTGAAGAGGCTTTTGTTCCAGAAAGATGTGTCGGTCGTTGGTGTGCAGTGTATTGGGGGTGGTGGAAAAACTACTTTGGCGTTGGCCATATGCAATGATGATGATATTAAAGGTAAAACTATCTTCTCCTCTGTTTTATTGTTTAATCCTTTTCCAGAGATTCGATCTATTTTAAGTTTCTGGTATTAGATTTTGGGTATTGTTCTTCTGTATGTGATTGTGAGATAAAATATCCGCCAAGCTTTTTCATGAAAAAAATTTAACTATCTTTAGGTTAAAAGGTTCTAGGTACGAGAATTTATTCATAGTGTTTTCTTGTACGATAATGGTTTCTCTCTGTCTTTTTTCAATAAGGTTTTCAGACTTTGTTTGATTGTCTCTGCTCAACTTTTCATTCAAAATGATTTTTCTGTAGACCATAAATTATAAGGAAGTGCGCTTCATCATATAGTTTCTAACATTTTCTTGTTTCTTTGTGATTATCAGGATATTTTCAAAACGTGGTTTTCGTTACTGTTTCGCAGTCTCCAAATGTGAAAGGACTTATAGAGACGATGTGGGATAAAATTGTTGGAATGAAGAGGCCTGAGTTTCAGAATGTAGAAGATGCACGTATGCAGCTGCAGCAGCAGCTTCAATGGCAATCTAAATCAACTCTGGTGATATTGGATGATGTCTGGTCCAGAGTAAATTTGGAGAAATTACTCTTTCGACGTGCAGGAATCAAGACCCTTGTCACAACTAGAGATAGTTCCACTATCCCCAGAAACCACTCTACTCGAATGTATCAGTTACCATTGCTGGGCCATGAAAATGCTGTGTCTCTTTTCTGCTTCTGGGCTTTCGGACAGACATCAATTCCAACTAATGAAGATGCAAGACTAGTTAACGAGGTATGTGTTATGGATTCAAGATGTGATTGAAGCTAAAGCTTCGTGTAAATTAAACAAAAACCGTAATGTTACGGTTTTTTATACTGAAAGTTTGCAGTTACTGGATGTTTTGAAACTACAAAAGGTTGTCATCTAACCTTATAGAAGTTGAAAGCAGTTAATTTATGAACATCTTGGTGTAAATTATACATGTAATTTGTTGTTTCTTTCAACCTACAGTGTCTTCCATGGGTATTGATAAAAAAATCCATTTGCTGATTCACAGGTGCAAGCAGAATGTAAAGGCTTACCGCTTGCTCTTGTTAATTTATGAACATCTTGGTGTAAATTATACATGTAATTTGTTGTTTCTTTCAACCTACAGTGTCTTCCATGGGTATTGATAAAAAAATCCATTTGCTGATTCACAGGTGCAAGCAGAATGTAAAGGCTTACCGCTTGCTCTAAAGGTGATTGGAAGCTGTTTGAATGGAGAACCTCGTGTGGCATGGGAGAGTGCAAGGATCAAACTTTCCAAGAGGGAATCGATATCAGATTATCATAGAGATGGCTTACTTAGATGCTTGGAGACCAGTATTAGTTTCTTGGATGACGTAGCCAGAGAATGCTTCTTAGACTTGGGGGCATTTCCAGAAGACAAAAAAATCTGTGCTGATGCTCTGTTGCACATTTGGGTTTATGTTCGGAAGCTGGAGTGGCAGGATGCCTTTGCTATCTTGTTGGAACTTGCAAGTAGAAATTTTTTGAACTTAACCAGCAATTCTAGGTAATTGTCAGTCCTTGAGTACATTGATTTTCTTCTTTTTAGTTATTTGAAACTGGCCTGACATGGTTGAATTTATCAGGAGCGCAGCAGAAATCTCTTTTGGAAATGCCTCCGATCTCTACGTTTCTCAGCACGATGTGATGCGAGATTTGGCCTTAAATTTAGGAGGCCAAGGCATTGTCTTCCAGAGGAATAGGTTAATTATGCCTACGAAGGAGAATATTTTGCCATGGAAATGGGAGCTGCTGAAGGATAGACCATTTGAAGCTCAAATTGTCTCCATTTATACAGGTGGGTTACAAGACAACACAAACAGATAGTTATCAATTACAATTTTTTGGCTGAAATGCAAGCCATATATTTGAGTAGAAAATAAATAAATTATGAGATCGGTTTTTCTGGATTAATTATGTGCATATTTCTTTCATGCTTGCATATGAGAATCTAATGTGCATTAGTACATCCTAACTTCATCTCGCTGAGTCGGCTTCATAGAGTTAATTGCCTAAATCCAAAATTTGCTAATTGGATTCCATTTCCGAATTTTCTGTACAGGTGCTATGGACAAAAGCGACTGGTACGAGATTAATTTTCCAAAGACAGAAGCCCTGGTGATACTCTTTGCTGCAAGTGAATACCATCTTCCCCCATTTATAAAATCCATGGAAAATTTGAAATTTCTCATGGTATGCAATTACAGTTCAAAAAGAGCCACAATAAAAGGTCTAGATGTCTTATCTTCACTACCCCAACTAAAGAGTGTTCGCTTGGAAAGGTTGGTTGCACCCAACTTTCAGGAACAGAGCATTGCACTACACAACTTGGAGAAGCTGTCTTTAAGCTTATGCGAAGGGTTTGGAAACGCTTCTACATCCAACTACACCAAGCTACAAGAATTTAACCTGGATCATTGCAGCGATTTGGAGGAGATGCCCTCTGCTATCTGTCATATGCCCTCAGCTCGGATAATGTCTGTAACGAATTGCCATCTGGTTCAGAGTTTACCATATGATCTGGGAAATCTGAGCTGTCTGAGAATGCTGAGGTTATCGGCGTTACCAGGATTGAAAGAGCTTCCGCCTTCAATTGGAAAACTTGTGCAGTTGGAATATCTAGACATCTCTGTATGTGAGGGCTTGAAAGAACTTCCAGATGAAATAGGACAACTTAAGAACTTAGAGAAGATTGACATGAGGGAATGTTCTCGTTTGAAGAGGTTGCCTAGAAGCGTTTGCGGATTAAGCTCTCTGAAACATGTTATTTGTGATGAGAAGATTGAGAAGCAGTGGTTGCTGGCCAAGAAAATTTCTATTGCGAAGCTCGCAGTTGAAATTGTAGAAGCACAATTTAGCTTGGATTGGCTTGATGATTGAATTTTTTTACTTTTACTTAAGTGTGCGCGTATAAGAAGCTCGAGTAACAGTACATATTGGTAAGGAATCGATGCATTCTCATTATTTCTCTGTTGGCAAGAAATTGGTTTTAATATATTTATCAATTGGGTATTTTTTGTCAAAATCTTTTCTGATATTTTTTATTAGCATTAGGCAGGTGTTATGGCTTCTAATGGAAAATTTAATGTTTCGTGAATTCAGCGAAGGCCTTTCATTATCTCGTCATGTGCTGCATTCGTGTGTGTCAAATGTGAATAGTGGTGGACATGGAAAGAGGAGATTCAAGGATGGTTCAAAATAAACTTAACGGCAAGAAGTTTGTTATTTGAGACATTGAAAACAAATAACAAACCTGCTGTTTAAGCTTTATGGGAAGGATTAGTGATGGAATATGGAGGCGTTGTTGAAGATCTCTATTTTTTGCGGCTGTTTATCTATGCCGAGCAATTAGCAGCAGATGATTCATAAACTTTCACAACAGAGCTTCTCAATTTGCCGGCTGGAATGTGAGGCAAAGGCATCATATCTTCTACGATTGTGATTGTGCGGGTAACTCTTGGGCGAAATCTAAGCAGCTGGAAATATTCGCTTGGAAAGGTGCATATTCCTGAAAATATTCTACACCCTGATCAGCCAGTTGAGTTTTAGATCAGGGTGCATAAAGATCATAAGCTGGAGGTAAAGATCTGTGAGGTGTCAGCGGGGCTTCCGTGTTTTGCAGAAATAGTGTCTTCAGAGATTTTCAGATTGGAAGGTTGCAGCAAGGTGAAGAAAATAGCAGGTCTAAAAGAGTTAGAGATCATTTTGGAGATTGTTGTCCCTTCCTTGAAACTCTCAGTCTTGATTATAATAAGGATTTAAGGGAGTTGGAAACCCTGCCAGCAACATTGAAGACCATATATCTTTCTCACTGCGATGTCCTGAAGGACAGCAGATGCGTCCGTGGTTTGAAAAAATCTTCAGAAGCTGGTGATAAAGCTCTGCAAGGAGTTAGAGAGGGGCTTCCATGTTTTTGCAGAATTAGTGTCTTTAGAAATTTTCAGATTGGAGAAGATAGAAGGTCTGGTCTGGAAAGTTTGAGATCACTGGAGACCCTGAAGATAAGTGATTGTCTAGAATTAGATAGGCTTACAGGAAGGTGAAGAAAATAGCAGGTCTACAAGAGTTTATATCAATGCCGGAGCTGAGCATGAAGAGCATACAGTTATATGGGTTTCCATTTCTTGAAAAGAAAATTCTCAAAAAAAAAAACCGAGAAATGCAAAAATTGAAGAAAATAGAAGGTTTAGAAAGTTTGAGATCAGTGGAAACCCTGAAGATAAGTGACTCTCCGGAATTAGATGGGCTGCAGCAAGGTGAAGAAATAGCAGGCCTACAAAAAGTTGAGACTATTGCGGGAGCTGAGCATAGAGACCACAGAGCTAGATGGGCTTCCAAGACTTGCAAAGGTAAATCTTAAAAAAATATTGAATTGCGAAAGTGCCACAAATTAGAGAAGATAGAAGGTGTAGAAAGTTTGAGATCACTGGATACACTGAAGATAGGTGACTGTCCAGAATTAGATGGGCTTGCAGCAAGGTGAAGACAATAGCAGGCCTAAAAGAGTTGAGATTATTGCGGGAGCTGAGAATAGAGAACACAGAGGTAGATGGGCTTCCAAGACTTGCAAAAATAAATCTGAAAAAAAATGTTGAATTGCGAGAGTACCACAAATTGGAGAAGATAGAAGGTGTAGAATGTTTGAGATCACTGGATGCCCTGAAGATAAGTGACTGCCCAGAATTGGATGGGCTTCCAAAGTATTGAAGATCTAAAGAACCTACGATGTCCGGATTTGTGTTCTTACAAGGCGCTGAGGTATTTACCCGAAGGATTGAAGCAACTGGCTAATCTTCGAACTTCGAAGATTTTGGGTAGCCCGCTCAGCGAATTAGGATTTGGGTCGGGATCTTTGCGGAATCTCAGGAAGATAAATCTAAGCGAGACACATATGACCAGTATTTCAATTTCTGAAGACTGTTGCCCGAGCCTTGAAATGCTTGAGCTTAGTCACAATGTACATCCGAGGATTAGTCGAAGGCTCTTCTAGACAGAAGAATCTCTAGCGAGGCGCTTCACAGTAACCAGGCCAACAATCATAAAATATCAAGCTAATTGTGAGTCAATAGTGGATTTGTGCCCGGGCCTGTGGGTTTGCACCGCCGGCTATGGCTCTGCCACTCCGTCCTTGGGCGGTGTGGATACCACCACATTCAAGGATATAAAAATTGAACACGCATGAAGTTCCCTAAGAGGAATTTGTTAGGTCAAGTTTAGGTGGAACTTTATTTTAGGCCACTCGTCAAAGGCCTTTGTTTTCAAGCCTAAGGTTTAGTAGTTACATGCTTATTTAGAAAGGGTCCCCAATTCCTACTTAGTATGTGTGTTTAGCAAGAGTGAGGTCAATTGAGTGATCGTTGCAGTATGTTTGTAATGTCTTTTAATCTATGTAAGCTTTTCTAAATTTGAAAGTTTGAGCACATCGTACACTTTATGGACAAAAAAGTCATTCAATAATTATTTTAAAATAATAATTTGTTTATTTATTAAGAAAAAAAATTAAAATAATATATTCCACATATCTATCTTTAGGATATTTAGGATATTTACAAGATAAAATATTTATGTTTGTTGAAAAAAAATTGGAAAGAAAGATATTTACTTGTATTTTAAAATTTAAATGATACGCCTTCAAAATATATGTTTTTTTATCAAAATAATTCAAAGTTATAAAATGGATTCAAAATGCAATAATTTTTATTATTATTGATAAGTAGGAGGTATTTTCCACAGCGTGTCAAATTATGATATTGCTATCAAGATTCAACCGTGTAGTTTTGAGTCAAACTCATTGACCCATGTTTCATGAGTAGTGGTTCACCGGAACCCATCTCTCATGATATCGAATGGTCCACTTAGCACTCATTGCATCTAGGTGATGCTCCGCAGGTGAAGCACTGGTCGGTCGAGTCACCCATCCGGTCTTGCTCCACTCAAAGCGCGGCAACAGAGTTTTTCTAAGAGTTAAGCCAGAGTTATTATTTGCAAAACCTTCAACAAGTGTTGTGCCTTATGAACCATTCATTATAGAGCCCCTTTAGCTCATCAATTGATAAGTAGAAGGTATTTTTCGCAGTGTCAAATTATGATATTGCTATAGGATTCAACCGTGTAGTTTTAAGTCAAACTCATTGACCCATGTTTCATGAGTAGTTAGGAACCCATCTCTCATGATATCGAATAGTCCACTTGCCTCATTGCATCTAGGTGATGCTCACGAGGTGAAGCCTGGTCCATGGGAGGTCACCCATCGGTATCTAGCTCAAATGGCGTAACGGGAGTTTTCTCCAAGGTTAAGCGAAGTTATTACCAGTGCAAAACCGACCAAGTGTTGTGCCTTATGAACCATTCATTATAGAGCCCCTTTAGCTCATCGAGTTGATAGCGAGGAGGTATTTTCCTGGCGTGTCAAATTATGATATTGCTATCGAGTTCAACCATGCAGTTTTAGTCAAACTCATTGACCCATGTTTCATGAGTAGTGGTTCAGGAACCCATCTCTCATGATATCGAATGGTCCTAGGCATCTACATCTAGGTGATGCTCCGCGAGTGTGCAGCGAATTAAAGATCTCGGGGGTCACCCATCCGGTCTTGCTCCGCTCAAGCGCTTAACGGGAGTTTTCTCAAGGTTAAGCACGCTTGAGATTGTTACCCATTGCAAAACCTTCAGTAAGTGTTGTGCCTTATGAACCATTCATTATGAACCATTAGGGAGTTTTATTATTATGTTTTTGGAGGTTTTATGGATAAACTATTTGACTTGTTATATCAAGTTGCTTTGTCTGTTTTCCAACATTTTCATTCTCGCTTAAGATTTTTGTATGTCAATCATTAACTTGCATTTACTCATACTTCCAATTTATTTTGGGTTATAGAAATTTTGTTCAACTTCATATTCTTGATATTGAGAAGAAAAACCTTTTAACAGAGTTTTTTGTTCAATTTCATTTTGAGTTTGAGATTCATTTGTCTTTTGGAATAATTTATCTATTTGCAATTTTTCTTATGAATACTTCTAAAGATAATTTCTTTTATTTAAAATGTTCTTTATTAGATATCTTTGTAGCTTCGAATGAGACCTCTTCAAAGTACGCAAATTTAAATGTAGTTATGCAACTTTAGATTACACATACAAATTTAGAATGGAAGCATAAACAAGAAGTAGAAAAATCAACAAACAATAAAGTTGCACCATATAACAATGGATAAACCTTTCAAGAAAAAGCTCCACCATCAAAGAGAGGATCAACAATTTATTAATCTTAAAAAAGAATATACATATGTAACACTCTTAACTTCAATATGATAATATTTTGAAAACTCATTGTACCTATAAATCAGCATATGAAACGACAATCTCGTGCCTCCAAGTTATAAATGAGTGGGAGAAAGCAAAACATAAATAATCTTTCAAAATAATGTAAACCTAGAACCATGGTTCTGATCCAAAAACCCACACCCCACATGAGGAGTATCTTTTGAGAATAGTAAAGGTAACTCCCAAGGTGTCAAATATAGTAAACATAACCCCCCACTATAATAGGTAGCATATTTGGGTTGTAAATCCTCCATAATGGTTCACATCCCAAGGTAGGCATCTAATTTCACCTTCATGCATGCATATTGACCACACTAATAATGCAAGATGCTCCATAACTCCATTCTAGCACCTAAGTTGTGGAATCACTAAAAATAGTTGTTATAACCATCATTGTCAACTCCATCTTCATGAATGCCATTACAAATGATATTCAATGTCATGGGAGAATAATAATAAAATATTCTTTCAACCACTTTACATGGATGTCTAGGTACCCATTCCAAGATGTTTGGAGACAAAAATATAAATTGGGATTACAATCAAATGTTATACTATCTTAACATTTTTCCTATTGATATTATACATTGCAATGATATCCAAATGAACAATAAAATAAATCAAGTATAGGATCCAAGACCCATGACCTTTCCACACCAAGAGAACTTCATACTCATTGGCATTGTGAAGGAATCTATAACATTATCTTGAGTGTCAACCTTCTACAACAAGAGCTTATTATTCTCTCCCATTTCATGTAGGAAGTGATACTAAAATTAAATATGCTTAGTACAAGCATCGTACATGGGATTCTTCGCCAAATAAATAGTATTTTGATTGTCATCTAGATGATTCACCTTAAAATTAAAACTGATACTGCATAATGTCTTTACAACCAAATTGCTTATTTAGAGGCACGTGTAGTAGCTATATGCTTTGGTGGTGGATAAAGAAATAGTGGGCTATTTCTTACTCATCCAAATCACTACACCACCTCAAACAAATATAGCATATAGCTACTAGTAGACCTACGACTATCCGAGTCACTAGCATAATATGTATCCACAAAGTCTTGTATGTCTAATGTTTTTTTCACATAATTAGTACTATGATAACACAAATGGTAATTGAAATCCCTTACAAATATATGAAATCTCCCTTAACATAAGTCTGATGCTCCTCATCAAGGTTAGACATGTAAACCAACTCAAAGATCACACTATTTGGGAAATATCTAGCCTAATGTAAACCATTGAATACATCAAATTATCAATAACACTAGGATAAGGCACATTAGATATATCTTCAAAATCGTCATTTGATTTTGGGAACATATATAAATAAAGCTCAATGCTAAGAGAAAATGGAATAATCACAAATCTATAATTGTGCTTACTAAATCATTGGAAATAGTATTGACATACTTATTTTGGCTTAACCAAAGCTTCATGTGTACCCAATCCCTATCCATACCAAAATCTATTATGCAGTGCTTCCAAATTCTTTATATCGAACATGCCAGAAAGATGAGTTTTATCTCTCTAATCATCCCCTTGCTATTACTAATAAACATGTCATTCACATATAAGAAAATAATTAGAATTTGATCATCAATAATATTTTAACATAAACGCAATGATGCTCTCACTCCTAAAGAAAACCCAAAATTAATGTAGAGGCATCAAACATTTGGTACCACATTTTGGGTGCCTATTTTATACCACACAATGATGATTTTAACCTACAAACCAAATGTTTCTTCCTTTTTGCTACAAAACCATTAGGTTGTTACATATAAATCTCCTCCTTAAGATCCTCATGTAAGAAAGAAATTTTAACATCCATTTTTTCAATCTCAAAATCACAAGTTGCAACAATAGATAATAGGAATCTAATAGAAAATAAATTAGCAACAAGAGAGAAAAATTCACCAAAACCAACTCTTTCTCTAGGAGTATCCCTTGGCCACCAATTTGTCCTTATATATTGCTCTAACCATCTATCTACTCTAGTTCTTTATACACCCTTTTGCAACCAATGTACCTTCTTCCATTAGGAAAACGAAGAAGAACCCAAGTGTTACAACTATCCAAGGTCATCATCTCCTCCTACATGGATTACATCCAAGAATCACTATCCTTCAAAGAGAGCCTCCCTAAGACATCTCAATTCATTATCAGTATGTAACAAAATGAATACAGAATGGAAATTTGTTAGGATAAACCTATCAAATGGGTTTCATTGTCTCATAGATTATCTCAAGGTAGAAGTAAGGGGATCAACTTATTTCTTTGCATGTTCATGCTACACATCTCACTTATAAGTCTCAACTAAACCCTCTTCTTCATCTCCATCCTCTAATCCATTACATGCACACTTTCCTACTTCTTGATTTTAGTCTCAAAATGCATTATTTTCTTACTTTCTTCTTTTGGTTGCTTAAAACCTAAAAAATCTTTGAACTCTTTGAAAATCACCTCTCTAGAAAAGATATTTTTTCGGTTAGTGGATTCTAAAGATTAAAACCTTTACATTGTCACCATAACCAACAAAGAAAAATTTCTACACTTTTGGATCCGATTTATATTTTTTTCTTAGGAACATGAACAAAAGACTCACAATCAAATAACCTTAAATATGAAATAGAAGGTTTCTTATCTATCCACATTTTGTAAGGTTTTTTTATCAATAAGAGCTTAATAAAGAGATCTATTAATCAAGTAACATGCAATACTTATAATCTTTTCCTAAAAAAATGATCTAACTATGTATTACTCAACATGCTTCTGGTTCTTTCCATTAAGGTTTGATTCATCTTGTGTACAACCCCATTTTATTGTTGTGTGTAAAAGATTGTCTTTTGCCAAACAATACTTGCATGCCTATATAAATTATCAAATTTTCTAGAACAATATTCACTACCATTGCAAGAACTCAACACTTTTATTTTATAATCTATTTTATTTTCAACCATAGATTTAAATTCCGTAAACTTTATGAAAAAATTAAGATTTTGAAAGTACAAAATAAATATAGGTGTATCTAGAGGCATCATCAATGAATATAACATAATAATGAGGATTTTCCATAGAACCAAGACATCCATTGGACTAAACATATTTGAATGAATGATTTCCAATAACCCTTTCCTTTACAACCATCATTTTACTAATCAAGGTCTTAAGACCTTTTCAATAGTGTGACTCAAACATTCATACCACGACGTACATGTAATTTTAAATTTTCTAGGTGCATTGGTAGAGTTACAAAATATGGAGGCATTAAGCCTAAACAAGGCCCCAATACGATTTCCTTTAGTTACCACTAAACTTCCTCTCACTAACCTACAACTAGGCCTGTCAAATGTCACATGAATTATAGAATCATTCAACTTGGATATAGAAAGTTATTTTCACACATTATAATTTTAAAAAATTATGAAGTGATTTAATCATCACATTAGTTACAAAACACAACTATACCTTTCCTTTCTAACAATCTAAGAGGTAGTGTTGTCACCAAGAAAAAAATTCCATCAATTATAAGTTGTGTATGGTGAAAACCACTCATTATGGGGAGTCATATGGTAGGATTATTATGCATCAATGGGTCAATCATCAACACTAAGAATTCTAGTAGAAATAAACCATGCATTTGCATAACCACTATCAAAATATTTTTCTATTTAGGAATCAATTTTTTTTTCTCAATTTATGTATTCTTTCTTCACACATCCTCTCGTTCCAACACGTCACTCTTCCCTAGAGTTTTGGATCAACCTCTTGATTTGGATTAGCCTTTGATTCTTCCTATCCCCATTAGACTCATTTTTATCCTTACACCTTTCCCAAACATGTAGGGTACTCTTTGATCCATTATTTGCAGATTTTATTTTTCATTTCCTTCAAAATAAAGATAGTAATAATATTGTCCATATTTAGATTTTCTATTTTGGATAAATAACAAAGTAATAAGATACATGCATTTATCTTCTTCAATCCCAAAACATATAAAACCAAGGATTAGTAATTAAATGATTTTCAATTGAATCACTATCGTTCATTTTCAAAGAATACAAACACCATTTTTGATACAAGTTATATTTTTTACTATGACAGTAGGTAAATATCACCTATCATATTTTGTAACTTGTACATAGTGGTCTCATTAGAGCCATTCAAGAGGATGGAATAAACAAGATACAACCAGCTAGTTCCCCATTCTTTCTTTTCCAACTTTAATAAATCTTTGTCAACCATGTTGTAGATGTCCTATATCACTTATAACAACTTTCCATTAATATCTTTGTTTTAGGATATCTTACATCTTTATCTTCCACAACTCATACCCAATGACATTTAATTACTCAATTTCTAAATGAGAGGTGAAGGCCATGGTTTTCAACCCTCCACAAATCTACCAAACCACTTAAAAATAAAAGATCCCACTGCAACTAAAAAACTTTCAATACTTTCAAAAAGTCATTGCCCTCTAGATATAACTAAGGTATAATACGAAAGGTTATTAATACAAGGTGAAGTGAAATATTACAATGATAACTCTTCAAAGTATTGAAATCTACTTTTATTTATGTAACATTGGATTACCCATAAAATATTAAGTGAGGAAGCATAAACAACAAGTAGAAAAATTAACAAACCATAAAGTTACATACCATATAACACTAGATGTACATGGAGAAAACCTTAAAAATATCCACCATCAAAGAGAGGCTCAAGAATTATTAATTTTCAAGTGAAATATGCATATGCATCACTCTATCTCCCTTCAATCTAATAAAAATTCGATAGCACCTATGCACTTATAAATCAATATATGAACTACTATCCACTACCTCCAATTTATGGAAGAATGGGAAAGGGAAAAGCACAAATGGTTTTTAAAAATAATGTACAACCAAAACCATGGTTCCATTATAAAAAACCCACATTCTACATGAAAACAATCTTCCAAAAATAGTAAATGTAACTCCCAAGGTGATAAATATAGAAAATATAACTTACACTAGTAACAAACACAGTTTAGTTTTAACTCATCCATAATGGCTTACATCACAAGGTAGGTGTCCAAATTCATTTCAATGTATGCATGTGGAACCCATTAGTAATTAAATATTATACATAACTCCATTTTAGTGCCCAAGTTGATGAATCACATAAAAGTAACTTTTATAACTACCATTGCCAACTTCACCTCCTTCACGAATATCATTACAACTAATATTCAAATTAATGAAATAATAATAATAAAATATTAGTTCTCAACCACCTACATAGGCATACAAGTGACCATTCCAAGATTTTTGGAGACAAATATAATAATACATTAGGATTACAATTGAATATCACACTACCTTGAGAGTAGTAGGTAACTTTAGGACCGTTGATTCTTGTGTTAAGGACTTCTATTTGGGCCATCATCTATTTGCACTCACCTTATATTCAAGACGTTGATAGGAAAACATGTTGTTTCAATTCTTTTTTCTTGAGAATTTTTTTATTGAAATTTGTTTTCTTGATATAGAAAACAAAAACATGTTATCTTGATCTTTTGTTCAACTAAATTTTGAGGTTGAGATATATTTTAGCCTTTTGGAAAGGTTTGTATATATTTTTTATCATTTTTTCTTAAGATAATTTGTAACACAACATTTCTCTTATTTAAAATGATACTCATTAGATATCCTTGTTGCTCATGTGGCAAGAACTTTAAGAACCTTTGATTTTTGTACTAAAAAATGATAGGTTTTGCATGCATTTTGTGTTTTCTTTCTATAAACTTGTATGAGTACCATATTTCTTCATTTTTTAAGAAAACCTCATGAAAGAGGAGAGATGCATCTATTTTAATTAAATTATGAATTTTTATATTTGTGTTGGACATAAATGACACAAATGAAATAGTATCAAATCAAGACTACTAAAAAGAAAAACATGCAAAACTCAGAAAGATAGTTGTGATGTGTTGATAGATTGAATGTGGTTTCTCATCAAACCAACATCATGATGTCATGATTGAGATGATTGAGTGATCAAATGGAAAACATAACAATATGATGAGAGTGAATACCCAAATGAGAGTGAAGAGGATGGAGAGAATCTTTTTTAGAGGCCAAGTAACATGGGAATAATATTGCTTGATTGTTTCCACAAAGTTCCCATCAGGAAAAAAGGTACTCATCATGTTGATATTTAAAAAATTCTAGACAAGCATTGTGTGGTCTTCAGTGGCTTGCTTTTGAGGTTACCACTGGATTATAGATGGTTTCAACATGTTATAGAGATGGAAGAAGGGGCTAAACCTATTATCACTAAACTATACCATTATCAAAGAGTGTATAGAAAGGAGATAGATAAGGCTATCAAAGAATTCCTTGACATAAGATTCATTAAACCTAGCTTCAGTCCATTTGCATCTTCAATAGTTCTTGTAAAGAAGGATGGTACTATGTAGATGTGTATTGACTATAAAGACTTGAGCATGAAGACCATAAATAACAGATATCCTATTCCAAGGTTAAATGAACTCCTAGATGAATTACATGGATTTGTGTACTTCTCCAAGATCGATCTGAGATTAAGATACCATCAAATATGTATGTAGGAAAAAGATGTGGAGAAGACAACTTTCTGGTGTCATTATGGGAATTTTGAGTTTTTGTTCATGCCTTTCAAACTCACTAACACTCCAACTAAATTAAAATGATGCATGAACTAGGAATATTCAATAATTAGCTTAAAATTCTCATTATGGTTTTCTTTGATGACATACTGATCTATAGCAAGACTTGGAAGAAACGCTTGGAACACTTGGACATAGTTCTGGGAATTTTGGAGTAGCAATCCTTTTGTACTATGTTGTCCAAATGTGAGTTTGGATTATCTAATATTTTGTGTATCAAATCAAGACTACTCAAACCAAATACATGCAAAAATCATAAAGATAGTTGTGATGTGTTGATAGATTGAATGCGGTTTCTCATCAAACCAACATCATGATGGCATGATTGAGATGATTGAGTGATCAAATGGAAAACATAACAATATGATGAGAGTGAATACCCAAATGAGAGTGAAGAGGATGTAGAGAATCTTTATTAGAGGCCAAGTAACATGGGAATAATATTGCTTGATTGTTTTCACAAAGTACCCATAAGGAAAAAAGGTACTCATCATGTTGATATTTAAAAAATTCTAGACAAGCATTGTGTGGTCTTCAGTGGCTTTCTTTTGAGGTTACCATTGGATTATAGAGGGTTTCAACATGTTATAGAGATGGAAGAAGGGGCTAAACCTATTATCACTAAACTATACCATCATCAAAGAGTGTATAGAAAGGAGATAGATAAGGCTATCAAAGAATTCCTTGACATAAGATTCATTAAACCTAGCTTCAGTCCATTTGCATCTTCAATAGTTCTTGTAAAGAAGGATGGTACTATGTAGATGTGTATTGACTATAAAGCCTTGAGCACAAAGACCATAAAGAATAGATATCCTATTCCAAGGTTAAATGAACTCCTAGATGAATTACATGGATTTGTGTACTTCTCCAAGATTGATCTGAGATTAAGATACCATCAAATATGTATGTAGGAAAAAGATGTGGAGAAGACAACCTTCTAGTGTCATTATGGGAATTTTGAGTTTTTTTTCATGCCTTTCAAACTCGCCAACACTCCAACTATATTCCAATGATGCATGAACTAGGTATATTCAGTAATTAGCTTAAAATTTTCATTATGGTTTTTCTTTGATGACATATTGATCTATAGCAAGACTTGGAAGAAACACTTGGAACAATTGGACATAGTTCTAGGAATTTTGGAGTAGCAATCCTTTCGTACTATGTTGTCTAAATGTGAGTTTGGATTATCTAATATTTTGTACTTAGGTCATGTCATAATTTCCAAGGGTGTTCAAGTATACCAATATAAGATCCAAGCAATCCTTGATTGGCCTCTACCAACCAATCTAACTCAACTGAAATGGTTTCTTAGATTATGTTACTATTTTAGGAGATCTATGAAGAGATCCTACCAATTAGTTTCTCCCTTGACTAATCTAACAAAAAGGGGAGCCTTTGTATGGTCTGTAGATGCTCAAGAAACTTTTGACAAGTTGAAGAAGGTAATGAGTTCATGCCCTGTACTTTCCATTCTCAAATTTTCATTACCCTTTGTTGTTGAATGTGATACTTTTGGAGAGGGAATTGGAGCTATCCTAAGCCAAAAGGGACATCCAATAGCTTTGAAAAAAAAAATTAAGTAATTTAGAGAAGGGATATACTCCATATATGACAAGGAAATGTTGGGAATCATGCATGCACTATAGAAGTTTAAACAATACTTAGTTTGTGGGAATTTTTTTGTGAAGACCAATCATAATAGTGTTGAAGATTTGGGTTGTTGGCAGCTTGAGCATGATGATGTTGATGTATGGTGTGGGAGTTGAAGATTGATGAGAATGATAATGTATGGTGTTTTCATTGATGACAACCCGTTATAGAGATACAATAGTGTTGGTCCAAAGAAGACCAAAAGATTTGTAGATTTTCCTAAGTCCCGATGTACAATTTTCAGTGCTTAGTGAACCAGTTTTGTGGTCCGCATTGCTTTTCTATGAAGAATATGGCCATGCGGTTTTGAGGTAATGTTGGTGAGTGTTGAAGGTTTCTAAATCCAAAGATTCGAGCTTGTATGTCTTCTACAATCAAAGATAAAGTTGATGAAGTATTAGCTCTGGAAATGATAGTTGCAGTTATAGAGTGTATGTTGGAATGCTTCAAATTCCACTACAAATGAATATTTTGTTGTGTAATTCTGAGGAATTGTTTGAGGATGACAATAGTCTATATGCTCCAAGTGGCAAGTGTTGTGGTGGTTGTAGGCGTGTTGAGTTATGAGTGAATAGTTGGTTCATTCTGTTGTTACTTCACCAGTTTTGTTATATGGTGCCGACCTAAAGGTTTTGGGGTCATGTGAAGTTGAAGTCTGTAAGAAGTAAATTTATGCGAGTGATTATGGGTCATCCCAACCTATTTTTATGGTGTACATGCCTTGCTTCTTTCCACAAGGTGTATGTGTTGGTGTTTTGGGTCGACAGGCTAAGAGGACACACGATACATCTAATTAGGCCAACCTATTTGATGTTTTTGTTGTTTGCGATATATATACAAGGTTAATTCCTTATGTGGAATTGTGGAGTAAGGAAATAGTGTGTGTGCAAAATCTAGTGTGGAGAAAGTGCAAAGTGTAATTATGGTGAAGTATGAAGTGTGTTAAGTCAATTTTTTGAGCTTCAATGGAATTGTATCTTTAACATATGTTAGATGCATTATTAACAGTTCATCATTGGCAGTGAGCCACCCTTTTTTCTATCTCTTTCTATTCTAGGCAATGAGCCCTTTGGCAGTGAGCCACCAATAGTGATCCATTCTCCTTTTGGATAGTGAGTCCACCATTCTGTATCAAACATTGTAACAAGATATAATATATTGTGATCTAATCCTCACCATTTTTTTTCCCTTTAAAGGGTTTTCCACGTAAATCTGGTGTTCTTGTGTTCCTTGATGTGATGCATGCTTTAAATGTTCCTTTTATTTACTACAAGTTAAATATAATTCTTTGAATGGATGTTTGAATGACAAAATTAAAAAGTTTTAGTGAATATGGATTCACCCCCCCTCTCAGTATTTGAGGTGTTCAAAAATTGGTATCAAAGCTTGGTTCCTTCAATTGGCATGATTATCGAGGTAGATCTTGAAGGTTAAACATATGGCTACAAGGAAGTATCTTATTCCTCCTAAAGAAATTATCCTTGAAGGGTTTACTGAAGAAGATTATGAGGCTAACTTGGAAGGAGAACTCAAATCAACTCTTGATGATTTGGATAAAACAAAATCCGAGAATTTGAGATATGAAAAAGAATCTTAAGGATGCAAATGAGTGTATCAAGAAGTTGAGAGAGAAACTCAAGAAAGCTACAAAAAGATTTAAGGAAACTAATGAGCAGGTGAAGCAATCAAATGAAAAAATCACTAATCTAAAAGTGCAAGTTGAAGAAGGAAAAAGACTTGAAGATTTCCTGAATGTCAAATTGAAAGAAAAATCTAAATGATGTTCAAAGCTTGAACAAGAGATTGTGACTTTGAGATGATATCTAGAGAAAGCAAAAAATAAAGAAGATAAATTAAAGAAGAGTTCCACAATGCTTGATGAGATGATTGTAAATCAGAAGGCTTCTAAGGACAAAGAAGGGTTAGGGTTTGAAAAAGGAGAAATTTCAAATGAGAATTAGACTTGAGACAAGTTGAAAAGAAGAATGATAAGAAGAACAATGTCAAACAAGTCTAGAACCAAAAGAAAGAATTCAAAAGACCTCCTATTAGACAACCTGCTACAAAAAGGTATTCATATTTTAATGGTTACTGTTACTCCTATAGTGAATTTGGACATAGAGCTGTAGAGTGTAGAAGAATGAATCAGAATATTCAATCATTTTTCAGTCAGTGCTATACATGTAATAGATTTGGTCATAAAGATAGTGAATGTAGGAGTTAGATGATGAGTAGTTACAATAATGGTATGATGTTCCAATCTTTCAATGGTTAATGTTATACATGCAATGGTTTTGGGCACAAGGCCTTTGAATGTAGATCTAAAATGACAAGAAGTGGGCTTGTTCAAAAATGTGTCATATGTCATAAATGCAATAAAATAGGACACATAACTAAGTTTTGTAGATCTAAGAATGTGAAATCCTCTATTTCACAAAAGAAGGATGATCTGGTAAAGAAAGTAGATCCAGTTGAGATGAAGAAGGAAATGAACAATATTTAGAAAAAGAAGGAAGATAGTGAAGTGAGGAATGAGTCTGTGCTAGCTCCTGGTGCAGATGTTCCCTGTAGAAACTAGATAGAGAGCTTTGGCTCAGGGGAAATTTTAGCAGAAAATCTTCTAGCCCCCACCAAAGATGTGGTGATGTTGCCTTTAGCACATTGGTACATGTGTATATCAACATGGTTGATTTGTTGATAGTATTTTTGGTATAAAATTTCTTGTTGTGAAGATTTGTGGAATGATTAAAGGTTCTTGTGATGACACAGTGAGGGTTTACCAGCTTTATCAACTACAATCAATGCATTTTTAGGTAATCAAAAAGATGTTTATATGTGATTTCACATATGATTAAGTCATTTGTAATTGATAAATTGAAGTGAAGAGTAGAGAAGAGGTGATTTGAAATGATTTCAAGTTGTGCGAAACCCTATCGACAAAGAATTCAAAGGTATTTATTGTTTCTTTCTTAGCCCTGGTTTCAGAAGTGATTCAAGATGTTTATTCCACAAGTACTTGATGTCTTGGAGCGACCAAGACCTAATTTTAAGAAACTTCCATACAATTCCATGAAGATGGACCTTGAAGGTTCTTTTTTGAGGGTTTCATATGGTGTGATGCACACAAAGGATGTGCAGTTTTATATTCACACAAAAATGGAAGAATATGATCACACAAAGATTATGGAATACTGGGTTAATGAGCTAACAAGAGATGATTTTGACTTGAAGTATAAATTTGAGAATTTGATAGAGAAGAAGCTGAATGTATGGAATAAATTTCCAAATTTCTATCATGAGAATGAAGGGATAAAGTATGTGCTTAGCAGAATTCATGACAAATTCATGTGGTTGGACATGTCACACATGATAAATAAGGAAGCTATTGTTAGAGTAATCATGAATTAGCTAATAGTTAATTAATATTTAATTGATTATTAGTCTAATTTATTCTCATGCACTTAAGCTAAACTTAGGAGTTATTTTATGCTTTTAGGGTTTTTCTCCTATATAGCACTCAACCCTCATTGTAATTATAACTTGAGCTTTCATATCTTTTTGATAGTCTCTTGTTTCTATAGATTTTTCTTGTCGAGGAATATTGCATATATTGTTTGCAGATATCTTGCATTGAAGGTGTATTTGTTCATTGTTTGGTCTTGTGGCTCATGGTTTTGTGGTTTTTCACAATTCTAACATGGTATCAGAGCCTTGATTCAGCGAACCCCTTCTCGATTTATGAGGTTTTTTTCTTCAACAAGGGTTACAAGCTTCAGATCTGAATGCCCTTTGCTTTTTTGCAAGTTTTTGGAGGTGGGAATTTTTTAGGTGCATTTTGGTGCTAAAATAACCTCATTGTTGGATTCAGAGTTGTCAAGAAAGTCATATTTTCCTTTTGTTTCACCCAATTTGGATTCTTGACACTAGATTTGTGAGGGTTTGAAGTGGTTGTTTTTTTCATATCCGAAGGGTAGATGTGCTTTTGGTGCATTTTGATGCAAAAAGGACCTTTTTATTGGATTCAAGAGAGGCCGATTCCATGAATTTTGACTATAAATTCAACCTATTTACCCATCAAGAGCTTTTGAGGATTGTTTTTTTAGTATAGGGGTCGTACGACCCTTGTTTGGCCACAAGTACGACAATTTAAAAAAATAAATATAAAGAATACATTTTTTTTCAAAAAGTTTATTTTTTGCCGATAAGGATGTGGTTCGGTGGTCAAGTTGCTTGGTTGTAGTGACGGCCACTAGGGTTCAAACCCTTGTTGGGCCAAATTGATCGTAACCTTTGTGCCTTCGTTGGGCCTTTGTGCTTGCAGGTTTGGTAGTTTCTTGTACCCAGTTCATAGCTCCGGTCAAAAGCGTTTACCCCTAATAATATGGGTGTATTGCACCTTTAAAAAAAATTGTTTATTTTTAAATTTTTTATAAAAAAAAATAAAAATTGAAAAGCTGGAAAGTTAATTTTAAAAGAAAATTATGGGGAGGCAATTTTTATTAGGGCAAAATTTTTAGGGTACCTTACCCTATGGGCCTCGTACCTTATCTTGTTCATCATCTTGTCTATTTGGTGTACCATTTATGCCTCCCAATAGTAGTGCTTTGCGTGCTCCAAAGGGGGTTTTTGCTTATTGACATCGTGCAAAAACTATTGGCGGTGGCCTTTTCCATCGATCGAAAAATCTTTACCAGCACTGCAAAAAAATTACTAGCTACCCTCTATTCTAAAGTGAATTTTTTGGCAGTCCTCAAATTTTGGTAGGTTTTCTAGGTGAGATTCATTGGAGAATATTTCATTTTGCAAGGAATATTTTGTTCACCGCATTTATGTATGGAGGCAAATTGTTTTTTGAGTGGTACAAGGAATATTCTGCTGACATCATCATGACATCAACCATATGGCCTAGGACTTAGCCCCCTCTTGACCTTTCTTTAGCTTCTAGGGAGTAGTTTTTTTCTTTTGGCCATAAATTTTGCATACAATGTTGTTTTTGGGAAAACAAGATATCATTGGAAAGCTTGTTCCGCCAAATTTCTAGTGGTGTGGGTCTCATCACCTATTTTTGTTGTGGGTACATTCTACAACCTGTTGAGGTCAGAGGTTCTATTTTTAGTCTTGAGCTCACAACTTTTGACCAGTTTCTTTGTTTTTCATGATTCTAGTGGTGTTGGAACCGTCTTTCAGAGCTCTTCAGTTTCATCCATGCAATTTTTCCATATTACTCTCTAGGTACATTTTATTCTGGTTTTTATGTTTTCGCACTCTGGTGAATTACTTGGACATTTTAGCTCTTAGGAACTTGTTTGTGTGGGATGTCTCATTTTTGGTTGTTCTAAATGTATTTGTAGTATTCTGTCCTATTTAGGAATTGTATATATCTTTTTCATGCACATTCTCTTTTGTAGATGTACTGAGATAAAGTGCCATTCTAGTGTATTCATTTTGGGGATTTTGCACTTCCTATTGTGCCTTTTTGTATTCGCACTATGATATAAAGTGTCATGGGGGGTTGATGTTTTCCTTTGGTTTTCCATCATACATTTTTCAAGTGAGTGTCCCTTCCATGATAGTAGTGAATCCTAGTGATTCTTGCCTCATGCCTGTGTACTTTAGTTTGTACACCCTTTTATTTGCAAATTATTTCTCCTACATGCACTTCTTCGTTTCACATAGTTTTAGTGTACCTGTCTTGGCTCTCCCTTTTCAGCATTATGGGGGGGTTTCTAGTGTTGGTTCTAATGCTTCCTTGGTTTAGTAGTTTGAGTGATCTATGTATCTAGTTGTTGTTCCTATGTACTTTCAAATGTAGTGTACATCAGCGGTTGGTTACATGCATTTCAATGAGTTGGAGCATTTATCATATGGACATTCTTACATTCCTATTTCTGAAGGTGACCTTCCATTTTCATTTGATCAGAGACTATTGGTACATGTATTTTTAACTTGCATCCTACATGTTGAGTAGTGCCATTTTTAATCACTCATATAGATTCATGTGTTGTTTGTATCTTCGAGTTCTAGATGTTTTCCTTTTTTTCTATCTAATTTGAGTAGTGCCATTGGTGACACTCATTCAGATTATTGTCTCTCTCTTTATCAGTATTCTTTAGACTTATTGGTACCTATATTTTTGACTTACATCTTACATGTTGAGTAGTGTCATTGGGGTCACTCATGCAGACTCATGTACCACTTGTATCTTTGAATTCTAGATGTTTGCCTTTGTTTTCCATCTGATTCAAGTAGTGTCATTAGGGATAGTCATGCAAATTATAGTCTCCTTGGATCTTGACATTTGTATCTTCAATTTTTAGATGTTTTGCCTTTGTTTTCCATTTGATTTGAGTAGTATCATAGTGGGAACTCATGCAGATTCTTGTTATCTTGATCCTAATCATCATTTGTTTCAGAGGAGGTTCTTCATTTTGGCACCATATCAATCTTCATTGGACAACAGTCTACAACTTCGTGCTTCAGCGTTGTTCTACATGTTCCTATTATTTCAGGAATTTGTTCGGTTGGAGGATTCTCAGTCCTTCACACCTTGATTTAGAGGATTTTCAGTCCTTCATTCACCTTTCTCTCTTTTGGAGAGGAGTTTTCTCCCACAATGTTTTTCTCCTTTCTCTCCAATTTTGAGATATTTTTTTGTTTGTGCATAGATACCTCACAAGGCCTTGTTTGTCAAGACCCATCATGCATTTTTTCTTTTTAGGGTTTTTAGTTACTCCCTAAGTTTATCTTAGGGGGGGTGTTAGAGTAATCATGCTGTATACCTTGGAATTCCTACTGCTCTAGATGTGCAAAACTAGCTAAGAAACATGAATAACAAAATACCAAGGACACCTCAAGATTAGCCAAAAGAGTGGTTCAACGAAAAGGAATGCAAATAAAATGAAACACAAATATTTTTACCTCCCTTGTTGTTGATACCTCTTTGATTGGCCCTTGCTTGGATTGGTTGTGTGCTCCTTAGATGATTGTTTGAATGTCTAAATGCAAGATTCAATATGCAAGATGATGAGCAAAGATGGCTAAATGATTGAAAAGGCTTGAGGATTCAAATGGACAGCATGTAGTTTGAGAGTGCAAAGTGTTGGAAAGCAAATGGGTAGCATGTGGGTGCTCAAAATGAAAGTGTTGGAAATGCCCTTGAGGAGGGGGTATTTATAGGAGATTTTGAATCCTCTAGAGAATTCAAGGGTCAAGATTGCTCCAACAAGGCCAAGATGAAGGGCTATGGTGGGTTGAGAACCCACAAGCCCTCACATCTTGACATGTGGAGGGTGAAGTGGACAAGAGGATATGAGGTGGAGATGAGTTGTCAAAAAGGTACATGAGGTGGAAAAGGACATGCACCTTGGGGGATGAGAGGATTTCACAAAAGGGATTTCTTGTCCCCAAGTGGGAGTGAAAGGGACATTTGAGAATTTTAGAATTCCTCAAAAATCTACATGGGAAAAGGAAAGGTGGTTGGGAGGGGTGAAAAAATTCACATTCCTAGGATGATCTAGAGATAAAAGGTGGGCTCCAAAAAGGTGGGACTTGGTCACATGTAGGAGATTGTGACAAGTCCAAGGTGGGTCACATGTAGAGATTGTGACAAGTCCAAGGTTCTAGAAGCCTTGGAAGGATGGAATGTGAATTAAAATTCACATATAAAAGAGGGGAATCTAGGACAAATAAAAGGAATTAAAAATTCCTTGGAGAATGATTAGGCTTAATTAATCTGTAATTAGAGGATAAATGAGGATTAGAAGGCAACTTGCAAAAGTTGGAGGATGTGACACACATCTAATCCCAAGGATTAGGCATGTGCATATAATGAAAAGATAGGAAATGGATTAGTTAGATGAAAATGACATGTGAAAATTAAATAAATGTATTTATTTAATTTTATTTGATGAAAAGAAGGATTAAGAGGAGGGTAAAGGTATTTGGTATTGAGTAAATGCCTTAGAGGTTAGAATTAAAGATGTGGTAATAATAGTATCTTTATTTAATTGCTTTCGAGATAAGAAGGATGTTTAGATGAAAAGTGATAAATTTGGATAAATTAAGTGTCAAAATTTGGATGTCTACATTTTGCCCCTCTTTGAGATGGTGTTACGAAGTAGCATCATTTCAAAGAATATTAAAATATAGAACCTAGAAGAAGATGGTTAGATTGGAAAAGATGCCCCAATCATCCAAAGGAGTGACTGGGAAGGGAAAAGGAAAATGATGGAAATTAGGGATGAAGGATGCCCCCTCGAGAGGACATCTTTGGGGTTCAAAAGAATCTACGAATTGGGATCTCGAAATAGATGTGTGATAAGAAGTAGGGAATATAGTGCAAGGTGATAGAGAGGAAAGAGTAAGTGATATGGAAATGGATGAGGACAAAAAGGTGAGAGTTGCCCAGTCAGGTACAAGCCAAAATGGTTGATGGGTTGGAGTATTGTCCCGATAAAGGGAATTCTGGATCCCAAGCAATCCGCGAGGATAGGGAAGGATACATCCCAGAGTGTATTGATGAGGGAAGGATACATCCCAAAACACCACTAAAGGATAGGGAAGAATACCTCCCGATGATGATGATGAAAGTGTTGTTGATGAGGGAAGGATACATCCCAAAACAACACCAAAGGGATAGGGAAGAATACCTCCCGATGATGATGGCAAAAGTGTTGTTGATGAGGGAAGGATACATCCCAAAACAACACCAAAGGGATAGGGAAGGATATTAATGGATGATGATGATGATGGGTCAAGGCTGGTAACGAGACTGGGGACAAGACCAAAGATATGATTAGATGATTCGGGCTAAATGAAATGGATGGTGGGGTTTAGAGATGTGAGATAAGGATGAATGATGAATGAATGGGGGATATATGCAAAATGATGGAATGGAGAATGAAATGCAATCCTAATGCAGTTTGCCATCTTCGAAGCACTGATTTTTGCTATAGCATAAGACACAAGACGCCATGGTATGAAGAACCAAGGCGGATTAGTGTTTAATGCATAAAACAAACACAATAGACAAGAAGGCTATCCCAATACCCCAAAGTCACGAAGACCTTGGTCGGGCCAGGTATTGGAGATAACCACAAGCACAAAAGGATGCCCCAGCATAACACAAGACCTCAAGGATCTTGGTGGGTACTATGTGGGACAACCAAGAAGACACGATCAAACAAACGATCAAGATATGCCCCTATGTGGACCAATCAAAACACACCATAATATAATAGATCATGGCGGCCTTGACAAGTGATGATAGGGAGCTCAAATGATAAAAAAAAACTAAAAGCATCAAAAGATCGCAATCAATTTCAAATGTCCTTTGCCATAGGATCGAGGGGATGGATGGGATTGACGAGGTCTGTTAGGAAGGATGCATCCTGTTGAGACCGATGATGGATACTAAACTAAAAGATCGATATGACGTAGGATATTCAAAACTGATTGGATTTATTGATACAAGTGGGTCTTGTTTGTTAAGAACCAGCTAGATAAGGGCATAGCTTGACAACGCGATACGAGAGACATGACACAAGATAGGAGACTAACACATCCTAGCGACCTAGGGGCTCAGGGGCCGATCAAAGATGAGCCTTGCCTACGTGGAAGCGCAGAGCCCTCGTAGTTCGATAAAAGGCGGACGACTGACCATGATGGAGATTTCGATGGAGGACCAAGATAGGATGGAGAACAGGAGAAAAGTGGACAATATAGATCAATGATGGATGGAACCCCGGGGGCGGATCAAATGATCGACCTTGCCTACGTGAAAGCGCAGGGGCAATGTAGTTCGACAAAAGGCCACAGGCAAGTGATGGATGAAAGATGATGGGAATAACCTAGATAAGGGGTTAAATAGCCAGTGACAGAGAAAGAAGATAGACTGTTAGTTGGATTAGTTGGATTGGGATAGTGACTGATATAAGCTGTGGGGATGGGATAGTTATCAAATCTCAAAGATGAAGTGCGGTGAATGACATGCCGGATAAATGAAGATGATGGTGATGAGCGATGAGATAAGTGGAGAATGTGCAAAGAAGCGTGAAGTGATGGCTGATGAGATAAGGCATTGGGTTGTATGGGGGTGCTATAGCCAAATACCACCAATGACAAGGGAGTTGTGAGAATAGGATGATGAAAGAATGGATAGAGATATAAAGTAGAGGGATGGGAGGGTGTGGATGGATGCAGGAGCTGCACTGAGATTACCAGGAGATGAAAGAGGGATGGATATAAAAAGATAAGGATGCGTGATGGAAGGATACTATGATAGATGTATAGGGACAAAGGCTTGGGGAGATGAGAGGATGCTGGGATGGATGGATCTGAGAAGATGGATATAGAGGTGGAGAGGATGCTGGGATAGATGGATGATGGGAGATGAAGGGATGTTATGATAGATGATGTCTCCAGGACTATAATACAAGGAAGCCCGTGCCTCTAGATATGTCATATATTATGAGGCATGAGGGATGGGAGATGAGTGGATGGGAAGATAAAGGAGATAACTAGAGGGGGATAGGATGAGTGACCAAGGAATATGATAGAGCATGGAGGAAGGGAATGTATACCAAGAGGTGTCCAAAGCATGTATAGATAGGTGCCCCTGTTTTGATCAAGATCACAAGAAGGATGGAGGGAATGGGAGATAAACGAGATATAAAGGTAGGATGCGGAAGATAGATGGGATGGGGGGATTTATGAAGAGGACGGATAACAATAATAGGAAAGATTTACATAGCTAGAAACATAGTGGATGGAGGGAATGCATATCAGAAGGTTGCTAAGTCTGCGGATGGGGATTCTACGCATGATGCCTGTTTGCTAGGTTTTCATCATGGTACTTATCCAAGGTGCTTGTTTGCCAAGTTTTCACCATTGGATGGATTATTTCTCTTTACTTCTTTTTTTTTTTGGATTTTTGACCTTTTGGATGTTATGCAGAAGGAGATGGGTAAGGACATGTGATAAGGATCAAGGTGTCAAGAGCCCATGTTTGAAGTGACTGTTGGATGTTGGTACAACCTTATGAGGATAAATGAATTATGCATGAGGATGAATTAGAGGGATTTGCTGGGGTTGATACATGGGATAAGGTATGGGATGCTGGAAAAGGTATGGATAGAATGATGGGGTGGATATGTGATGGGGAGATGCATTCAGGAACAACATTGGCACATGTGGTGGTGAATGTGAAAAGATAAGAGGATTATGGGATGGAGAATGTGGGGATAATGGAGGAGATGGAATGGTGAATTTCGGGACATAGGGACCCAAAACGGACTTAGGAGATGAGAGGGGTGTATGATTAGCTTTTGGATTAGCAACTTTGGATGTTCTTACTGATTTTTCATATGATGGAATTGCATCTTTTTTTCTTTGGGATCCACATGGTTTTGATCTTTGCTTTGGTGGGCCTTTGTGGCCTACAGATTTTATTTAGATTTAGATTTTTCTTCTCTTCACCATGTATTTTAGAGGGGACATGTGGAGCTTTAGATTCATGTGGATGTTTGGATTTATGCATTTTTCCTCTGGCATCCAAAGTGCTCGTACTAACAATGGGATGGGTGTGAGAAGATGGATGATGTGAAGTGACGGTAGGAGTATGGGGATTGCGTGTAGATGGGGGATGTTTGAGTAAGTGCCTTTGTTGATCCTGACTATGGGGTATGTGAGAGGGATGTTTATGATGGATGAGATGGATAGGTGATGAATGGATGAAGGGATGGATAGGATGAGATGGAGGAGGTGA
>VDFB02164992.1:0-20297 GCA_007258455.2 Sequoia sempervirens | reverse complement strand
ATCAACCTCCATGTGCACTATCGACCATTCCTTTAGCAACAATGGGGGAGAGACCTAAAACCAAAGGAAACAAATCTTCATTTCATATTTCTGCTGTTTTAAAATTCACCTTTAATAATTTACTGTCAACAAATTCACCTTCAACAATTCATTATCATGACAAATTCATTTCATGGAAAATTCACCGTCAGCAATATGATATGAATTGCTGGTGGTGAATTTTCCACCAGATGAATTTGTCATGACAATGAATTATTGAAGATAAATTTATCAACGGTAAATTGTCCTAAAGCCGTGGAATACTATATATATATCTACTAGAAGAGCAACTCTTATGAGCTTGATGGCTATAGGGATGACTGCTCCACTCTCTCTCCTTATGAAGGACAAAGCTAGTGCTGTCAGCATGTTGCCTAAAAACATGCAACTATAGCATATAGTTCAAATCCACCCGAATCTTATTGGCTTGGTTTTGAATATCAAGAAGTCAGTCAAAAATCAAAACTTTAGGTATTTAAAAAGAAAAGTGATTGAAGAAATGAGTTGCTCACTTCCATAATTGAAATAAAATTTTAGGCCAACCTAATAGTATTAACAAATAGGAGTACCAACTTGCTAACTCAAGACTTCTACACTAAAGAAAGGGAAATAAGAATGAATTTTTTTTTGGGGAAAGAGGATGAGTGTTTCCACAAGTTTAACAAAAAAATTAATTATTTAGTTTGAGGTTTAATTTTTATTTTACAAATTAAGTCTTTAATATGGATTGTGTTCTTTGTGAATAATATTAACATTTGTATATATGAAGGTTTGAATGAAGATCATTTTTAAGAAGGATTATTGATGGGTATCTTAATTTTAAACTATCTTCAATTTCAATAATGGGTTTCATTTTCTTAATATCTAATTTTTATGATAATAAAAATATGAATAATTTTGATAAGAGTATATTGAGGGTTTTTTCTAAAATTCATAATCATTCTCAAGAATATTTGTTTAGAAGAGTTCCCTATTCATTATAGTGTTTCACACCAAGCTTTGAAATTTTAGCAATATTGATGATTGTCACAATCTATTTAAGGTAATGAGAAATCTTTCAAATTTTAACATTAATAAAGAAACTGTTACCTCTATCATGTGAAAGGAAGTAGACATTCTAACAGATAATACACAATCTATTTCTAGATGTTACTAGGCCCACATGAAGCTAAAGAGAAGTTTTTGAATTCTACAATAAACTATAGTTAAAGAATCTATTTTTGGATGTTATTGGGCCCACATGAAGCTAAAGAGAAGTTTTTGAATTCTACAATAAACCATAGTTAATGGGACCGAACAATAGATGTACCATACATGAGTGAAATAAAGTCCTTTGAATAAATTTGAATTTTAACAACAATGATGTAACCTTGAAATCTGATTATATATGTCTTATTGTCAACCCTTTCAATTGTATGATTTCAAAATATATAGTGGATTAAAATGCAAAGAGAGTTCATAGAAATGTAAACATGACTCATAATAATAGAAATACTATCACTTAGAAAAAGGTTTGAGAATATTCTCTTTAACACAAAATATTAAGAAGTCAATCAAAAATAAATTTTTTAGATATTTAAAAAATAGTGATTGAAGAAATATGAGTTGTTCACTTCCATAACTAAAATAAAATTCTACGAAAACCTAATAGTATTAAAAAAAGGAGTACCAATTTGCTAACTCAAGACCTCTACACGAAAGAAAGGGAAATAAGAGTCCATTTTTTGGAAAGATGGAATTTCCACAAGATTAACAAAAAAATATATTAGACAATTCTTGGGATTTTTATTTCGTTGAGGTTTATTTTTTATTTTATAAAATAATTTTTAAATATGGATTTTTTTTTTTTGAATAATATCAACATTTTTATGTAAGGTTTTTAATAAAAGATCATTTTAAGAAGGGTTATTAATGGGTGTCTTAATTTTAAACTATCTCAAATTTAAATAATGAATTACATTTTCTTAATATCTAAATTTTCTTGATAATAAAAATATGAATAATTTTGATAAGAGTATAAATGAAGATTTTTGTAAAATTGCTAATCATTTTCAAAAATATTTGTTTAGAAGAGTTCCCTATTCATGTTTTACACTAAGCTTTAAAATTTTAGCAATATTAATGATTGTCACAATCCATTTAATGTATTGAGAAATCCTTCAAAATTTAATATTAATAAAGAAAATTTTACCTCTATCATGTGAAAGTAAGTAGACATTCTCATATATCATAAAAAATCCATTTTTAGATGATATTGGGCCCACATGAAGCTAAAGAGAAGTTTTTGAATTCTACAATATACTATAGTTAAATGGGCCGAAAAATAGATGTGTCGGACATGAATGAAAATAAGGTCCTTAGAATAAATTTGAATTTTAACAACAATGATGTAACCTTGAAATCCAAATATATGTATTTTTGTCAACCCTTTCAATTGTATGATTCCAAAATATATGGTGGAATTAAATGCAAAGAGAGTTCATAGAAATGTAAACATGACTCATAGTAATAGAAATATTATTACTTGGAATTTTTTTTGAGAATATTGTCTTTAACACTAAATATTAAGAAGTAAGTCAAATATCAAAACTTTAGGTATTTAAAAAATAGTGATCTTGAAGAAATATGAGTTGTTCACTTCCATAACTAGAAATAAAATTCTAGGCCAACCTAATAGTATTAAAAAAAGGAGTTCCAACTTCCTAACTCAATATCTCTACACTAAAGAAAGGGAAATACAAGTCCATGTTTTGGAAAGAGGATGAGAGTTTCCACAAGATTAATAGAAAAATAATTAGACAATTCTTGGGAATTTTATTTAGTTTGAGGTTTATTTTTTATTTTACAAAATAATTTTTAAATATGGATTTTGTTTGTTTTGAAACATTTGTATGTATGAAGGTTTTAATGAAGATCATTTTGAAGAAGGGTTATTGATAGGTATCTTAATTTTAAATTATCTCCAATTTAAATAATGGATTACATTATCTTAATACATAAATTTTCTTGATAATAAAAATATGAATAATTTTGATAAGAGTATAAATGAAGATTTTTATAAAATTGCTAATCATTTTGAAAACTATTTGTTTAGAAGAGTTCCCTATTCATGTTTCCACTAAGCTTTAAAATTTTAGCAATATTAATGATTGTCACAATCCATTTAATGTAATGATAAATCCTTCAAAATTTAATATTAATAAATAAAATTTTACCTCTATCATGTGAAAGTAAGTAGACATTCCCATATATCATAAGAAATCCATTTTTAGATGATACTGGGCCCACATGAAGCTAAAGAGAAGTTTTTTAATTCTACAATATACCATAGTTAAATGGGCCCAAAAATAGATGTATTGGACATGACTAGAAATAAGGTCCTTAGAATAAATTTGAATTTTAACAACAATGATGTAACCTTGAAATCCAATTATATGTCTTTTTGTCAAAGCTTTCAATTGTATGATTCCAAAATATATGGTGGAATTGAATGCAAAGAGAGTTCATAGAAATGTAAACATGACTCATAGTAATAGAAATATTATTATTTGGAAAAAGTTTTGAGAATATTGTCTTTGACACTAAATATTAAGAAGTCAAATATCAAAAGTTTAGGTATTTAAAAAATACAGATCTTGAAGAAATATGAGTTGTTCACTTCCATAACTAAAAATAAAATTCTAGGCCAACCTAATAGTAATAAAAAAAGGAGTACCAACTTCCTAACTCAAGATCTCTACACTAAAGAAAGGGAAATACGAGTCCATTTTTTGGAAAGAGAATGAGAGTTTCCACAAGGTTAATAGAAAAATAATTAGACAATTCTTGGGAATTTTATTCAGTTTGAGGTTTATTTTTTATTTTACAAAATAATTTTTAAATATGGATTTTGTTTGTTTTGAAACATTTGTATGTATGGAGGTTTTAATAAAGATCATTTTTAAGAAGGGTTATTGATGGGTACCTTAATTTTAAATTATCTCCAATTTAAATAATGGATTACATTATCTTAATATCTAAATTTTCTTGATAATAAAAATCTAAATAATTTTGATAAGAGTATAAATGAATATTTTTGTGAAATTGCTAATCATTTTCAAAAATATTTGTTTAGAAGAGTTCCCTATTCATTATAGTGTTTCACACTAGCTTTAAAATTTTAGCAATATTAATGATTGTCACAATCCATTTAACGTAATGAGAAATCCTTAAAAATTTAATATTAATAAAGAAAATTTTGTCTCTATCTTGTGAAAGTAAGTAGGCATTCCCATATATAATAAAAAATCTATTTTTAGATATTACTGGGCCCATATGAAGCTAAAGAGAAGTTTTTGAATTCTACAATATACCATAGTTAAATGGACCCAACAGTAGATGTATCAGACATGAGTGGAAATAAGGTCCTTAAAATAGATTTGAATTTTAACTGCGAGATGGGGAAAATCAAACAACCTAGCTTCTAGTGACAACAACACTTCTAAGCTAATAACCCAATCTCAACAAGAGAAAACAAACAAGCATGAGGAAAATAAATATATTCAAGTAAAATCACTCCCCATATTTGAAGTTGAATAATTTATCTTGTCTCTCCTAAATCTTCCTTTACAAATATGCCCTCAGATCAAAGCTAACAAGTGTAAATACCTACAAATAGTGAGCATGAAAGTCAGAGATAAGTGGTTGTTAAATTGAAAATGGAGGAGGAAGGATTCTTTTATAGAAAAACATTCAATGTTCAGATGGTCAAGATCGAGCTTCTAGAAAGATTCCAAGATCAACAAATGAGAAGACATGCAACACAGAGGAATGAAAGTTATGAAATGAGGGGTCAAGATTGAGAAGAGACCAAAGTCAATCGATGGCTGGGATTTAAAAATGAGATAGTGGTGGGAGATAAATTGGAGAAATTAAAAATTAAAATCAATTGATTCATGAGAAGGAATCTTTGGACAAGTGGAGCATAAATAATTTTTCCAAATTATTTATTTGAAAGAGGGAGAACATTGGAATTTAATTAAAATGATTTATGAAATCAAATTAATTAAATGGAGGAAAATAGAAATGGGACATTAAATAATTAATTTGAGTTAATTATTTAATGGGGGAAAGGAATGACATTAGATAATTAAATAATTTTGACAATTATTTAATTATAGAAGAATGTAAAAGGTCAATTAATAGAAAAATAATAATTATTATCATTTTACTATAGGAAAATGATAAAAGACAAGTAATTAAATAAATAATGATTTAAATTTAATTATTGAAGAAAGGGGTATTAGTGACACAATTAATTTAATTGATCACATTAGAATAAAGGTTAAGAACTGAATTAATTAAATAATTAAAAATTATTTAATTAATAGAGGAATGTGATTAAGAATAATTAAATAATTAAAATTATTTAATTATGCGGAGACGAAGACCAAAAAAAATGGCGCTCACAGACTAGGACATTTTTTTCAGTGTCTACATTTTTTCCCTCTTTGAAATAATGCAATTCATCATGTTGTATCAGAGAAATTCAGTCAAAAGATGCACTAGTGAAAGTAGGGTAGAGGTATGCCCCCTCAGGAGAATTTTGCGAATTTTCAAAAAAAATCAAAACATTTGGAAAATTGTCCTGATAAGATAATTTGATAGCCAAGAATCTAGCAGTGTACATGAAAATGATTGTGGAGGTCATTAAGGGGGTCAAATTGAAGTTCAAAGTGGTCCAAGAGTGCGTCTAGTATACATGGCAAGCACAAACCCTAATTTTTAGGCCATAAATAGGAGTTTGATTTAAAAAATAAGTAATTTGTCCATTCCAAATTTAGCAATCTTAGGAGCTCTAGGTGAGAAAAGCTACAGAGATGTCACCAATTCCAAATACTGCACACAAAGGCTACTACATTCGCATGTTTTACCATCTTGAGGGAGCGCTCACCCCAGTAAGTACTACAAATCCTCATGATTTTTTTGTTTTGCATGCATTTTAGCTAGGAAATAATTAGGCATGTGATGCAATTGTGTGTGTGAACAATGCAGACAATGTGGTTTGCCACAATCGTCATGTCATGATGCAATTGCTTAGGTCTATAGGGGGTAGGTTTTATGCAACGCATTTGAAATTGTGTGACACAACTGATATTTAGAGATGCAAGCATGAAAACAGTGATGCATGTGAAAATAAGTGACACAAATGATGAGGGGTTGACTGCAATTGACTACAGTGACACATTTGTTGAGTTGTGTGACACAATTACATTTGTGGGCCACTAGAAATTTGTGTGACACATTTGACAAAAAATAGAGATGCAATTGCCTAGTAAAAAAATTTCCCCAATGTGGAATAGAATGACTTATTCAACTTAGGTTAAAGAGGTCAAATGAAGACTTTAGGTTGATGTGATGGCTTTTGTGGTGACTTTAGGTTGTACCACCCCTATTTACACATGGGAGTCACAACTGGATGTATTTTGATTACAGGACTAGTTGGATGATGTGGAGAGGAAGGAATTGTTGGATCTTGGATTATTCTATGTCACCTATATGCCCGTTATCAGGGAAAACAAGGGCATGTTGATAGTGTTGGTAGAGCAGAGGCACTCTGAGACTTGTAGTCTCCATCTACCGACTAGGGAGGTGATTGTTACCCTAGAGGATGTTTATAGATCCTATAGTTACCGATTCACAGAGAGCAAGTACGATATGACCCTATTCGAGGATTTAGGTCCTCTATGATTATTATGATTGTGATGATGATTCAAAGCTTGGATTTAGGGGTATGATATTAGGTGGGAGACCCTAGCGAAGAGATATGACTGGTAGGATTGTGTGCTATGCACACTGATTGGAGGGGTTATGATTTCAGATTGTGGTCATGGTTTCCTAGTAGGCTAGGGAGAGATGCTAGTAGGGATCATCTAGGATGAGATAGTATATGCATGGGGACCATTCCTAATAGGTATATTGTATTTCTAGCTCCATGATATTGCATGCAGAGGGGGATGAAGCTTGAGTAGGGGGTTCACTTTGCTGATGATATGGGCATGGGAGCATAGTAGTATTCTAACCACCAATGGTATGACAGCTTGGAGAAAGTGCTCTATATGTTTATCTATATTGGGGAGCAATCACTCAGACCTATGTGGGTGACACAGGTTACTAGAGACATAGCCTAGATACATTGGTTAGCCTTTTTTGGAGGCCCTACAGGGATTGTGATTTTTGGGTAGGGGAGGATGAGCATTTTCCATGGTGTCAATAACCTAGGTACCTAATTAGATGCACAATTAAGTCTCGACACATTATTGAGATGTATTTTCTATAGCAGGTCAGAAGATGGTTCAGAGAGAGACATGATATTTTGATAGGCATAATAGAGTTTTCATAGTCATCCCAGGAGGTGCACCCATGGGGACAACAGATTCTAGTGACCATGGCTGAGGAAAAGATTGACATGTTGTAGCTGATATAGTTGGGATGAGAGGGGGTGATGTGGATGTAGGGATGACTCTTGAGTATGATGCATGGTGGAATACACATAGGCCATCACCATAAACATATCCAGAGTAGCTAGCACCTGTAGAGTGTAGAGGTAGGGGCCTGAGAGGCCAGAGAGGAGACAATGGACAGAGGGGTGGAGGGATAGGAGATAGAGGATGAGGAGACAGAGGAGGAGGAGATGGTGGAGGAGATGGTGGAGGAGATGGTCAAGGAGGTTAGGGAGGAGACCGATGCTGGAGGAGGAGGGATGGAGGATGGCAGGCAAGGAGACATTTGTCATTGATTCAAGAGGAGGATCAACCAAAGGTGAGGGTAGTGGTGGAGAGTGTGGTGGAGGAGGGAGAGTAGCATGCAAAGATTCCAGCTCTATAGGTGGCACACCTAGAGGTAGAGATGATGGAGGTTGAGGATCATGTAGAGGAGAGACAGGAGGAGCATGCAAAGGAGGCAATGATGGGAGAGGCAAAGAGAGTCCTTCAAGAGAGGATTATTTTGTGGGTGGATGTTGAGGAGGGGCTATAGGAGGGAAAGATCAGAGTGTTGCAAGAATGGAAAAAGGAATGAAAGTGTTGTCATTGATGTCAACTGGTCAACTAGTTATCTACTAGTTACTATTGGTTGTATATTTTGAGGGTATTGAGAAAATTGTATTAAAGAAAGTTTACAGGTATTCACTTGTTGCTTAGGATGATGATCCAGTATTTTCACCTATGTTCATTTAGTTCAGATATGTTGGTCATGGTTATTGAAGGTTGCTATATCTAGATTTCTAGCTATTGGTTCATTGTGAAGTTTGAGTTGTTTTCACTAGTTGTGAACTATGTTTTTATTTGTTCTAGATGAGGTCCAAGAGAAAAGTTGCTAGTACGGATTTATCTTTGATGAAGTCTTGTGACTTGCAGTTCTAGAGTTAAGATGTTCTAATTGCATTGAAGATATTTTTGGTTTTTGGAAGTTTCAAGCTTAATTGTTCTATGTGTTTTACACTAGTTTGGTTGACTGTGTGTTAAGCACTATCTTTGAATTTTATGAAGTGTGTTGGATCTATTTTAGGTCTTAGTGAAGAGTGTGTTTGGGTCACCCTCATTATAATTCCACCCTAGGATGTTTTGACACTGACCTAATTTGAATTTGAAGTTGGATGGAAAAATTTGTATCTTTTTCAAGGTTGGAGATAGTATATAAATAGATGATGATCTAGTAATGAAAATAATACAAAAGAAAAGAAGGTAAGTGAAAGAGTAGACGTGAATTTTATGCTATTCAGAAAGTGTGTGTGATTTATGTGTGGTAGATTAGTGTGAAGCTTAATGCTGATTTTTCAAATGTAGTGAGCAGAAGGCGAACTCTATCATTCATGCAAGCTGATTAAGTAACTATGGTAGAATCATTTGTTGCATTTGGATTGTTGTCTCTCTATAACAAGTCTTCTTTGTCTTCTTTGTATCTTAATGGCAGTGAACCCTCTAAGTTGTAGCCTTGTTGGATAGTGAGTCCTTGTTCTGGATAGTGAGTCCTTATTTTAGGTAGTGAGCTTTATCTCAGGTAGTGAGCCTTGTTTCAGGTAGTGAACCCTTTTGTAATCAGTTTTGATATTCTCTATAGTGTGAGTTAATCCTTACTACATTTTTTCCCTCATTGGGTTTTCCACGTAAATCTAGTGTTATTGTGTTTATGTGTTGGATTTGTGTTACTGCATTGGCATTTGATGATTAATCATTTAAGCAGTTTAAGTATTAGCTCTAGTAATTGAATTGAAGGTTAAAATATGTGACAATTGATTTACTCCCCCCTCTCAGTTGTCCTATTCAACAATTGGTATCATATCTTGGTTCCTTGATGAAGAGCTTAACCACTTGAGGAAGGTAAGAGATGGCTAGAAAAATGGTCTTTGATTATTTGAGGTTTGATGGAACTAATTATGGTATCTAGAAAGTATTGATGGATGAATATCTAGAGTATTGTGGATATGATGTGGAGAAATCTTACAAGAATCCCTACACTCCTCCTAATAATGGTCCGAGTACACCTAAAGAAATTAGAGAACATGAAACGAATAATAAGGTGAAGTTAATCTTGAAGAATAGTTTGGTACATTTCAAGTTGATTAAGGTTTGGAATTTGAAGATAGCTATGGAAGTTTGGGATGCTTTAGAAAGAGAAAATGATAGTGATGAAAGAGTTAAAGAGGTGAAATTACAGAATTTGGAAACAAATTTTGATCTTATACATATTTCTGAAGATGAAAATGTCAAAGCTTATGTATAGAGATTGGATGAGGTTGTGGCTAGAATGTGATCACTTGGCACTACTATAGATGAAACCAAGTTGTAAAGAAGATTCTCAAAACTCTTCCTAATGCTTACAGTGAGAAGGTGAATACTATTGAGTAGACTATAGATTATAATACTTATACTAAGGATCTTCTATTAGGATTTTTGACATCTTATGAGATGAGGAAGTCGAGTCTAAGAAATGGAGGCAAATTAGAAACTGCTTTTAAAGCTACAAAAGCTGAAGATCTAGATGAAGAGAAATTTGATGAAATAGAAGCTAACTTTGTAATATGAATGAGAAATGGCTCTAGTAAGTATGAAGGTAATTTTCCCTTTAAATTCTTTAGTTGTGGAGAGGGTGATCCCACAAAGTTGGTTTACAATTTCTGGGAGGAGCTGATTTTTGCTGAAATCACATATTTTTAGAAAATATAATGATTTAAGCCTTAAAAGGTTCCATTTAAAGAATTCCAATTGAAGAGGGTTTGATCAAACTACCTTAAATCAAACCCCCTTGGATAGAACCCCGGTAGTTTTAAACCATACCTATAATAGAGTCTCCTTTACACCTATCAAAATGCTGATAAAAAACCACTTTTGATTTACCTTTTGGGGGATCAAATGAATTCATTTAAAATTTATTTTTGGAAAGTATGTATTCCTTATTATTAGCTTCCCAAAAAGTATAATTTTAAATAAATTTAATTCTATTATTATATTTAAATTTTATTTCTCGTGGATGTAGGTTTTTCACCGAAATTCAAGCTCTCTATTCTACACATGTGGAAAAATAACAGATTATTTAAAAAAATATATATATTAGTGCATCAGATATTGAAGTCCTTGATCCAACAAAGAAAAAAAAAATTGAATTTTGATACATAGAAAAAAGTTACGTGTTATATAGTTGCGCTATGTCTGAATTATAATTAGTTTGAATTTGAAACTTGATTAAAGAAAAAATATTCAATAAAAAACTATCTAAGCAAGTGGAAGCACTAGATATCAGAGTTACGAATCTAAATTCGAAAGAATTAGAATTTTATCCTTCATGGAAAAAAAATTATGCATTATACGGTGAGCGTCACTTTTTAAAAATGTTGTTTTCTGAAAAAAAAACTAGTTTTTGAGGGAGATGGAAAAAGAAATGCAATCTGATTCCAAAATTTTGGAAAAAAATATATTTAGAATTTGTAGACAAAATTTCACGAAACTCTAGTTTTCATCATCTTCAAATTCCTCACGGTTTAGCCGCTATAGGTGCCCGAAAGTGAAGATTTAGTTAAAAAATTATTTCAGTGTCCAGTTTGGCCAAAAATTGTGAACCACTATTGTGGGATCACCCGAGAAATAGGTCATTATGATGCAAAGTGTCTGGAAAGAGCTAAATGGAATAAACAAAGATATGAGAAAGAAAGAAAGGAAAGAAGATTAATAGAGCTTACTGTGTGAATGAGAATGCTAGTATTTCAGATGAAGATTCAAAATATGAAGATCTAGATGACAATGAATGCTTGTTCTTGGTCATTAAGGATGAACCTACTTCTACTAATTTAGAAAAATAGGTAAAGGAAAGCCCTCCAAAGAAGGAGAAGGAGAAAAATGAAGGTACAATTATCTCTTCCCTACATGCTAAACAATAAAAGAATTTTTTGGGTAGTTGATAGAGGTTGCTCACATCACATGACTGGTGCTAAGAGTAAGTTTGTGAAGCTTGAGAAATATGACAAAGGCTTGGTTATGTTTGGAGATGATATTGGTGCTAAAATCTATGGGATAGGTTCAATAATTTTTTATGGAAAACATCATACTGACGATGTTTACTATGTTAAGGGTTTAAGGAATAATTTTTTTTAGCATTGGTCAGATGTGCAGAAAAGGATATGATCTTTTGTTTAAGGATGAGAAATGTGAGATCCAAAAAGGATCCAAAACAGTGATTGTTATAGGAAAGAAATCTAAAGGAAATATTTATGAACTTGAAGGTGGTAATGGACGATGCTTTATGGCTCAGATAAATGAAATTTGGTTATGGCATAGGAGAATGTGTCACATGAATTTTGATAACTTGGAAAGGATTAGTGTTGTTCAAGTCGTGAGAGATTTACCAAGAATTACAAAGCCTATCAATGCTATTTGCAAGAATTGTCAGTTTGGGAAGCAAGCAAGAAATCATTACAAATCAAGAGAACAATCTACTACTAGATTACTACATTTAGTTCATATAGATCTCTGTCGTTCTATGAGAGTGTGAAGTCTACTTGGTGAAAGGTACTTTATTATTTTAATTGATTATTATTCTAGATATACATGGGTTATATTTCTTAGAGAGAAATAAAAAGGATTAGATTGATTCAAGGCATTCAAGGCTATGGTTGAAAATGAAATGAAATTAAAGATAAAATGCTTAAGATCTGACAAAGGTGGAGAATTCACCTCTCATGAGTTCAATATGTTTTGTGAAGTGCATGGAATCAAGAGATAGTTATCTACTCCGAGAACTCCTCAGTAGAATGGAGTTGTTGAAAGAAAAAATAGAGCAGTTCAAGAGGCTAGTAGGTCAATGATCATTGAAGCTAGATAACCAAAATTTTACTGGAAAGAAGCTATTCATACTACTGTTTATGTGTTCAATTGAGTTCAAGCAAGAGAAAACAATACAAAGACTCCCTATGAGTTATGACACAAAAGAATTCCTATAGTCATATATTTCAAGGTATTTGGAGGCAAATGTTATATCAGAAGAGATGAAGAAACTTTGGGTAAGTTTGATGCCAAAAGTGATGAAGGCATATTTCTTGGATACTCTACCAAAAGCAAGACATATAGATGTTTCAATAAAATATTGAGAAAGATTGTAGAGAGCTTGAATGTGAAGGTTGATGAGACAGTGAAGAATTCTATTGATGTTGATGATGGACATGATTGTGCAAGAATTGAAGAAATTGTGGAAGAACAGGATAAAGATGAGCAAAAAAATTAGGATGAACAGAATGAAAAAGAAGAAGATGCTCCGGTGATGTCCCCTAGGACACCAAAATATGTACAGAGGAATCGTTCATAAAATTAGATTATTGGAGACAAGAAAAAAGGCATGTTAACCAAAAGCAAAGCTATTGCTAAAGTAAAATTGTGTTTATTCTCTCAGATTGAGCAAAAGATAGTAAGTGAAGCCTATAAAGATGAACATTGGAAGGAAGCAATGAAAGAACTTTTGCAGATTGAGAAGAATTAGACTTGGGAATTGGATCAAAATGGGTATTCAGAAATAAGTTGAATGAGAATGGAGAAGTTGTCAAAAATAAAGTGAGGCTTGTGTGTAAAGGTTACTCACAAGTAGAAGGCATAGATTTTTAGGAAAATTTTGTCTCAGTAGCAAGAATGACAACTATAAGGATGTTCTTGGAATTGGATTCTTATAAAGATTTTAAATTCTATTAGATGGATGTCAAGTCAACATTTCTAAAAGGTGAGTTGGAAGAAGAAGTTTACATGGAACAATCAGAAGGATTTCAGTTAACAGATCAACTAGATATCATGTGTAGATTGAAGAAAGCTTTATATGGATTGAAGAAAGCTCCTAGAGATTGGTATGAAAGGTTAGATAGGTGTTTGATTCAGCAAGGATTTAACAATTGTATGATAGATAGTAATTTATACTTTAAGATTGAAAATGACAAAATATTGATTGTAGTTGTATATGTTGATGCCATTATCTTTGGAGGAAATGAAAAGATGTGCAAGATTTTTATGGAAGAGATGTAGAAATAATTTGAAATGTCTATGTTTGGGGAGATGAATTTCTTTCTTGGGATACAAATTAATCAGACAAAGAAAGGAATTTTCATTTCACAGTCTAAGTATGTGAGAGAGGTCATGGAGAATGAAGTCAAGTTTGAGTATGTTTCGAAAAATGATCAAATTGATGATATGTTTACAAAGGATCTTCCTAAAGATACTTTTGAGTATCTCCAAGAGAAGTTAGGGGTTATTTCCCCTTCTTTCATAAATTAAGATGCATTTGGAGATGCATCAGTTTGGTGGATTCATGGTTTTATCTTTTTGGATTGATGTTTTGGTGGCTACCTCTCAGGGGGAATAGGTAGTTTCAAGTGTTGTCATTGTGAGTATTATGTTTTCATGTCAAATGAAGATTCAATGAATATTTCATTTTCCTTTGTAATTGATGTCAAAGGGGGAGAGAAAGCATGTGAAAAGGAGGGAAAGCAGGTAATGAGGAAGATGATCTTCTAAGGGGGAGAAGCAAAAGAAAAATCTTGAGAAGTATATTCAGAACTGGTATGGTGTCTTTGATGGTTTTTCACATCATGTGTTGCCATCAATGACAAACGGGGAGATTTTTGCAAGAATGGAAAAATGAATGAGATCATTGTCATTGATGTCAACTGGTCAACTCATTATTTTCTAGTTGTTGTTGGTTGTATATGTTTGAGATATTGAGAAAATTGTATTAAAGAAAGTTTATAGGTTATCAGTTGTTTCTCAAGATGATGTTCCAGTATTTTCCCCTATGTTCATGTGGTTCAAATATGTTGGTCATAGTTATTGAAGGTTGCTATATCTATATTTTTGGTTATTGGTTTGTTGTGAAGTTCGAGTTGTGTTCACCAGTTGTGAACTATGTTTTTCTATGTTCTGGATGAGGTCTAGGAGAAAATTTGTTGGTCTAGATTTCTCTTTGATGAAGTATTTTGACTTGTAGTTCTAGAGTTAAGATGTTATGAGTGAATTGAAGATATTTTTGGTTTCTGGAAGTTTCAAGCTTAATTGTTTTGTGTTTTACACTAGTTTGGCCAACTGTGTGTTAAGCACTATCTTCAAAGTTGATGAAGCATGTTGGATCTATTTTGGGTCCTAGTGAAGCAAGTGTTTGGGTCTCCCTCATTCTAATTGCACCATAGGATGTTTTGGCACTGACCTAATTTGAATTTAAAGCTGGATGGCTGAATTTGTATCTTTTTCAAGTTTGGAGATAGTACACAAGATGAGCTAGTAATGAAAAATATACAAAAGAAAAGAAGGAAGATAAGTGAAAGAGTAGATGTGAATTTTTTGCTATTCAAAAAGTGTGCATGAGTTATGTTTGGTAGATCTTGATGTGAAGCTTAATACTGAGTTTCCAAATGCAGTGAGTAGAAGGAGAACTCTATCATTCATGCAAGTTGATCAAGTAATTGTCGTGGAATCCTTTGTTGCATTGGGATTATTGTCTCTCCATAACAAGTTTTCTTTTTCTTCTTTGTATCTTTGTAATTGGTTTTGATATTCTTTATATTGTGAGTTAATCCTCACCGTGGTTTTTACCTCATTGATTTTTCCATTAAAATTTGGTGTTATTGTTTTTATGTGTTGGATTTGAGGTTTTGCATTGGCATTTGATGATTAATTAAACAATTTAAGTATTAGTTCTAGTAATTGCATTGAAGGTTAAACTCTGTGAAGACTGATTCACCCCCTCTCAGTTTTCCTATTCAACATGAAGTAGATAAGGGAATTGTAGAGAAGAGGATAGCTAACCAATCCATAGGGGTCGATCTTAGGATGGTGCAGGTAGAGCGAGATGACCTTAAGATTGAGAGAGATTTATCAGTTATCAGTCACTAGCAGAAAGATCAAAGGATGTTGGATTTTATAGCGACATGTAGTGGATCTGTGGTTGATGTTGTTCAGGAGTATGCCAAGGCTAGCATGGGAATGCAGTACTAGAAAGACCTATATGAGAGGGTGGTACACTAGAGGAGGGAGCCCACATTTTCATAGATTTCATGTTGATCCTAGGGGAGGACACACAACAGGACTCATAGTACGTGCTTCCACATTAGGTCAGAGAGTGGGGAGACATCAACCCCCAGACAGTCCACTCCTTATGGTAGGCCATCTACCTCAAAGCAAAGGTCTCCAGATGCACCTCAATGAGAGGATAGAGATGCACCAGGGTTAGGAGAGTAGGGGAGCTTAGGATAGAGCATCTTTTGAAATTTTTTGTACTGACACCATATTTTGATTTATTGAGCCTGCGAGATCCATTTTGATTAGAAATGAGACATCTTGACACTGTACCTATGACACATTTTGAGTGATATATGATATGATCTTTGGCGGAAGTTTATGATATGCGGTTCTATGTGATTATGCATTATGTTTATGATTATGTTATGCTATGGATTTTTATGCTTTATGATTTCTATTTATGCATTCTATGTGATCATGTGATGGTTTAATATGATGGATGATTATACATTTATGATGATGTCTATGGATGTTTATGTTTTCATGATATGTATGGATTATGAATACAATATGGATGACCTATGTTTATGATGTAATGTGGTATGTAAATGTAATTAATGTTCATACAATGGGATGCCTATAAGATATGTATGCAATGATGATAAATGTTAATGCAAAATGTAATGTGTAATATAATATGCCAAAATGTTATTAAGGTGATGCAATGTAAACAAAATGTGATGGATGGAAATGAACTATGATGATAATGTAAAATGAAATATCATGATTGGTTATTTTTTGATACGATGGAATGCTATATGGATGATTTTTATGTTTTTGTATTTTCTCATGCAAACATATGTGGCTTAATATGATGATGATGTCTATGATGATACTGCTTGCTATGATGTTGCCTAACATGATAGTGTATGCAAGATATTTTTGTGTGTCATAGGACTCTATCAAGATGCAAATGGAATAAATTTTAGCATGGAAGAGATGAATGTTAGCATGGAAAAAAAGGCAAGGAAGATGGAATTTTAGACGTGAAATGACAAAAAATAGACTTTCATGATTTAATGTGTGACATCATCGGGCATAAAAATTATTGCAAATGGAGCAAAAAAAAAATGGTATGACATAGACCAAAGGTGTGCAAGGTGACCATTTGTGAGAGACAAGCAGGTAAAAGACAAAGCAAAAAGACAAGGAATGCCCCAACTCATACTAAGGAACCAATTATCCCAGTCTTTTTTCCATGACAAACCACAAACATCAAGAAAATAAAAGAGATCATGATCCATGATTTCTCCTCTAAATCCATGATAGGACATCCTCAAGGTAGCTAGTAACATGACCCAAAAAACTAATCAAAAATATAAGACAAACTTAGACCAACAAAGTGTTTGCCAAAGAGATAGTGTTTGCTGATAGGATTGACAACATTGATTGATATGATCAATTAGGGGTACCAAGGTGACCGAGATGACCAATTTAATTGATTGTTTGACCGAAGTTGATTGATTGCTGATTAATAGGTTGACAAAGGGGGATTTGATTGATTTATTTGATCATGCCCCATTTTAGGAAAGACACATCCTAAATAAGGCAAGGTTAATTGATCAGGATGACAAGATTGATTGACCAAGTGACGAAATTGAGTTGATTGACAAGGTTTGATTGCTTGTGGACAAAGAATAAAACCAGACTGGAAAAACCGTAAAGGACTGACCTAGGGCCTTAGGGACTCATCAATTGATAGCCTTTCCTATGTTGTACATGTAGAGACCTCGTAGTTTGACATGACTTGACCTTGTTTTATTTGACAAAAGACCGAGTCATGATTTTATTTGGGAAAACTAAAAGGACTAACCTAGTGACTCAGGGGCCCATTGAAGGTGAGCCATTCCTATGTAGAAAATGTGCAGAGACAATGTAGTTTGACCCTACTAACACAAATTGACTCAGACTCAGACTCTTTTTTTGGAATTTTTGATATTTTATGATTTTTTTGGATTTTCGATGGGTTTCTAATTTTTTTGGATTTTGATGTTTTATAATTTTTTTTTTGGATTTTGACGTTTTATGATTTTTTATGATTTTGATGTTTTATGATTTTTGGATTTTCATGTTTTACAGATTTCGTGCCTTGATGTTTTATGATTTTTTGGATTTTGATGTTTTATGATTTTTGGATTTTGATGTTTTTATGATTTTTTGGATTTTGATGTTTTTATGATTTTTGGATTTTGATGTTTTATGATTTTTTGAATTTTTGGTTTTTATGATTTCGATTTTGACATTTTGAAAAGGCTAATACCATGTAGTGAATTCCATGAAGATGTAAATCAAGGAATTTCCCCCAGTTAAGTATAGGACCAACTTATTATGTGTGAGGGGAAGTAGCAGACAAATGTAAAGGATGATCAAAAAGGTGAAGGCTACTAAATGTTGCTGGTTCTCGGGCCATAGTAAGGATGGAGAAGCTTTATTATGGACAGGTGACATGTACCACTACATGTTGTCGACAGTAGAGAGGAGCATAGATCAATCACACATGGTGCCTCGTTTCCGCTGGTTTTCACCATGGTACTTATCCAAAGCACCACCAAAGTGGTTTTCACTTTGATCTATTCATTTTATTTACTATTTTTTTTCTTTTCTCCATTTATTAAATTTTGTTGTTGTCACTAAGATGCCTATTTGCCGTGTTTTCATCAAGGTGACTATTTTAAAAAAAAAAAATTGTATTTTGACCTTTTGATGAGATACTCTAAGAATTAGGTGTAATATCGATGAAGGTGCATGTTGTTGATAGGATCATACAATGGTTTACCTTCAAGAGTAGATAACTAATAGGCATCAGATCCATATGTTGCTATGATGATACCTTGATTCTATTTGGATGACTGTGCTAGATGAAAGGACTTGATCTGGATGAGGAGTGTAAGTGGCAAATATGAAGGAAGATAGATTTGGAAAATGAAAGAGGCTATGGTATGATCCCTAATGTGCACATTACATAGGTTATCAAGATTTAGATGAAAAGGAGTTTGGGCGACCAATGAGCTAGTGTACATGAAGGGGTCGCCATGAGTTGCAACATTGAAAAACATTGTCAAAGGAAGATGCGATGAGTGTGTGAGTATGATGGATGGAAATGGGATGCATGGAATGAGGAAGGATGATGAATACATTGGATCACAATCTCTTTTGGAACTTTTCTTTGATAGACTTCAGCTATTTCTTATGGAGAGGTATAGTTGGAGATGAATTCTTCTATACTTGCATTCTTTGATAGATGCCCCGCTTATTTTAGAAGAGGCATAATTGTACTTTCTTTTCTAGTCTTGATTTTTATTTGTATCTTTGACTCATCCAATAGGTTTTGAATTTGGATGTAAAGGACTTTTCTTGATTATTATTTCTTTGTACTCTTTCTTTGTATTCTAGATCTCTATTTGTAAAAGGCACTTTCACCTTTAATTCATGAGCTTTATCCTTGTTCTTTTATTGAGATATGACTTTTTGATCCATGTATATGATGTGAATGGATGTAAGTGAGATAGGTGAAATGGATGGGGTGACGAGAATGTTTGGTGTATGAAAAGGAGTGGCAATTCCATCAATGGAGTCTTTGGGACTATCCTTTTTGGTATTGCTATTTTCAAAGGAGGCTTCCACATTCTTAACAACTTGGAAAGATGGCTTAGTAGTGGTGATAGTAGAAAATTCATATCCTAGCCCAGGGTCGGTGGGATGGAAGGGTGGTGATTGTATATCCTCAGTGGGGTTAGGATCAAAGGATGGGTTATCATAGATATCCTAGTCAAACGTGGGGCTATCATGGTCATGAAAGGATTGAGTGGAAGTAGATAGGGTAAAGGTAGATATATCATCAAGATCCCAAAAGGTTTCAATCCAAGCACGACCATCTTTTTGCATTCTTTTTGTAGTTGTCTTGAAATTAGTGTTGGAAGTCTAAACCTTCTCAATAGCATTAGCATTGTCTTTTACTGGTAAATTCTCCATACAGTATTCTCCACATCCCATATCACAAACTTGGACCTTAAGGCTCGATGGTGTGGTGAATGGAGTGGATGAATTAACGAGATCGGATGGATAAATGTAGCAAGATGAAGTGGAAGATGAGACCTCTCAATTTATAGGCATTTGATGCTCAACAAATCCTCTCAAGTTAGTGCAATATTGAAAAGGATTAGGATCATCGAGAATAGTAATTTCAGTGCCATTATGCAGAAACTTAAGGCATTGGTGGTATGTGGATGGGATAGCCTTCATGGCATGAATCCATGGGCGGCCGAGGAGAAGGTTGTAGTGTAAATCCAAATCCAAGACATGAAACATTGTATTTTGTATTGCTGGACCAACTCTCACAGGAAGCGAAATTACTCCTTCAAATGAGCGCTCAACATCATCATAAGCTTTGATAACAATTTTCTTGGTTTGGTCTATTCCATTCTCAGAGTATCCCAATGCTTTCACCAATTTTAGTGAGCAAATGTTCAGACCTGCTCCACCATCTACTAGGACTCATCTAATCTTATGTTTATTAACGCAGAATTCAAGGTGTAGGGCATCGTTATGATTGGACTTTTGCATAGAAAATTCTTGTTCAAATAAGGTGACATGATGTGGCATAGCTAGGTATCCAACCATGGCCTGAAATTCATTAACATATAGATTAGCAGGTATGGATGATTCCTGTAAGGCTTT
>VDFB02164991.1:0-29295 GCA_007258455.2 Sequoia sempervirens | reverse complement strand
TATCATCTACCAACCAAAAAAATCTATGAACTAAAGAGTTACCTTCATTACCTAGACCCAGAGTATGATTACACTAGTGGAAAATTGATTTTGCATCTATCAAATTTGGACTATCTTTGTACTTTAACTCTTCTCATGTTAAGGCTCTACATATGCTCATGCACCATCATGCTCTCCCTTTCCATGCCTAGCCTCTGAGAAATTCCACATATGTTGAACACCACTAATACTATACATCCTCCTCAACCAATAAAAATTTCTAGAGTTCTTGAATTGTGATGTACAATTATCTAACCATATGATATGCTCATTGAATGATATTCCATTGCTATCCAAATCAATGTAGAAAATCTAAAATCAACCTTACATGAACTCTATAGAATGTGTGTGATCATCACCGATCTGTAAAAGTGATGCTCCCTCAATACCTTCTTGTTATCCTTTGTACTATTAGCTGCATGAATGAATGCTATATGCACAAATATAGCAACGTATTTGGAGTTGTAGTATTGTGATTGTACCTCATCTTGTGGCTATAGTGTGTATTTCTCTACAAAATCGACAACTGAAAGGATGCTATGAAGTGGAAACATGTCCTTGTATAATTTGAACTACGAGTCCAACCACCGAGCTCTATGTGTATGCCTTGCATACTCATAGACCACATGATCACAAAAATTCCCATGAATTGGTACATTGGAATCTTATCACTGACCAATTCATACTTTTTTGCTTCTTTCCCATCTTTAAGATTGTAGGCCACTGTCTTATATTTTAAAAATTGCACAATTTTGTTTCCAACTGCATGTGTACCATCCATGTGTTAGAAAATTGGAAAATGTTGCAATCCAGCACAATGAACACATGTACCATCCAAACATGATTTCCTATAAAAAAAATTTACCTTCCACTCTTTCACATAAAATGGTAGATAAGAAATCCCTTTAAGATTTAGGTGGAGGCCTTATGTTACATTTCTGCAAAACATTGTTAGTATGCATATCTACACATATACGTTGATAAACATCATAATGGTTAGAAAACTCAATATGTACTCTACAACAACAAGTAGTGCCTCTATGATCTATTTTGACATAAAAAGGATTTAGCATTTGAAAAATCCTTTGATAAATTTTAACTTGAGGATACACCTCTAAAAAATTAGAAAAACATTGGGTTTGAGTGGTATCCAAAAAATGTTTTGGATGTGGCTCATGGATTTGACTACCAATTCTCCTTAAAACATATCTTTGATTGGGAGAGAACCTTGTGTTATTCTTCCAAAATTATTTTATTAGAGATCTTAAGACTTGAACAATTTCTTTATCTTTCCATGGTAGCCTACTCGAGAATTACCATAACTCATTTTTATTTGGATCCTCTACTCTTTCACACCTTCTTTTGGTTCTCATTAGAGACCATCTACTTATTTTCATAGTTTTACTTATCTTTGAAAGGATCATCTTATTCCTGGTTTGATTACTTTATCAATGTTGATGTCATCACACTTTATGTGGCATTAATATCTTTCGTGCATGAGGTAGAACCCACACTCTCATATGCACTCATTAGATGCCATGGGTTTATAGGAGAGCCTTTTCAGCTTTTGAGATTTGTAACAACCAGGACAATGGGCCTATAAATATATCATCAATTATCAATTGCATATTAGGACTATAGTGCCAAGAAGAAAAAAGACAAAGCTTCATGCCATGTCCCTCTCACCATTGGAAAGAGAAAAGTGACATTGGTGAAAAGAGAAGAGAAACATATATTGACCAACAAATTAGCCTATCTTGGCCTCAGGATTATCTGCAACAAATGGAAGTATAATCTAGAAGGGCACCTATATTTTCGACATGAGCTGCAGCCATATTGGGAAGAAAGACAAAATCCGACTAAAGGAAACAAAGACACCTATGTTGACTTGGACACTATACCATTTCTGTGGTCCCAGTGGCTCATTTTATACCAAGTCATGGAACAATTCAACCTAGGCATTTTGATGGACAAGTCCTTCAAACAATAGCTGAGGAAGAAGGGGTGGTTTGAAAGAAAAGTGGTCAATTTCTAGAGATATCGGTAGGATATCAAGAAGTAGGCCCCTTGTGCAAAGCTATCCCCACAAACGAAGATTTTGAATATATTTATGATAAAGAGGTCGAGTCCAATTTTGATCAAGGGTTTGATCAGGACCTCGAACAAAAATATGTCTAAGGTTCTGACTCGCCACCTTGTGTGGCCAAAGTAGGAAAGGGGAAGGAAAAATAAGTATTGTGACAAAAGGAGTCATAGGTCTTTTCTTCCACCAGTATTTTGACAAGAGGAAAATGGACCTAGTGACTTGTGAGGAATTCTTTAGTAGTTCGGGGAACCCAAGGTTCGTGGAGGTTAGTAGTTGAAGGGTCTGGAGCAACAAGCACACCCTTTGCAAAGAGGAGGAGAATCCAAGATTTGGGTAGACAAGGACCTTCCGACAAGGAAGAGGAAGAGTGAATTTCACCCTGCAAGTATCTTTAGCCCCTACAGTTCAAGTAAGCTTTACACTCATTGTTCTTTCTTCCACTACTTCATTAATATCTAGAGGCCCCCATCCATGGAGTAGAACCCTCCATCGGTCAGTTCTGGCTTGCTCATCCTTGACACACCTCATTTTGTGTTTGCTGATGAGCCTCTTGTCAAAGCCCCGCATGTAGAATGTGCATCTTTTGATGCAACTACTGTAGACTTTTTAATTTCTTTGTCTAAGGTTTAGGTTTTGTTTTCAGATCCACCCATGTTATAGTTTCATCACCTTTACCTGCTTCCATGCCTATACCTCTATTTTCAACCACTGTTCCCCTTACCCCAATAAGTACTCCACACTCCACATAATATTTGTGAGGCATCCCGCCGTTCTCACCAATAGCTTTTCCCTTTGCCTCTCCCTAAGATCAAGCAACCAGAAGCACCCCCACACCACCCTTTATGGTTTCCTTGCTAGTGTCCCCATCTCCACACAAAGTATTGAGTCATCACATAACCTCTGAACGCAAATAGAGTTAACCAGGCGGGCTCAAAGGGAGAGGAAATAGAAGTAAGTGACAAAAGCCTCAGTGGTTCTGGCCACCTCAAAGTTGGAGACATGTTTCGATGAAGAGTGAAGATGCTTGATGATTTCAGCTATGAAGCCACTAGTCTCCAAGCTAGAAGGAGAGATGTTGTATGAAGAATATGAGATCTAGACCATGGGCCTAAACTTGAGTGAGGTGCTTTCCCATGATAGTATAGGCCACTCAGAAGGCGGTATATGCTGATTACAAAAAGCTGGAGAAGAAATTGAAGAAGTGAGAAGCAGAGTTGGTAAATGTAAAATCCATGGTTGATAGAACTAGCCAGAGATGAAAGGAAAGGATGTGGAGATTTCTCACTTAAGGTAGGAAAAATATTTGCAAGAAGAAGCGACTATATCACTTCAAGCCACTCAGACCAAAAAGGATCGACTTTTTACTAAACTGGAAAAAATGACACATGAGGTCGAGATCAAGCATAAAGAAATAGAAGAATTAAAGGCACAAATGTAGAATGTTGTAGAAGAATGACAATAGAAGCAAAGAGAGTTTTCTGACATATTGGGCCAACAGGATAGCAGATGTGAAGAATTTCATAAAGAGCTGCAAGAAATGCAAGGTAAATGGTCTAAAACTACGGACCAAATTATGCAGCTAAGTGAGCAATTTGAAAAGGAAAAGAATGAGATGTAAGGAGATCTAGCTAGTGCCCAATCTCAAGTGATGGTTGAGCTTCAAAGGGGTCAGACAAAGATTAACCAATTAAAGGAGGAAATAAGGGTTAGGGAGTCTCAATTCTAGCATGAATTGACTATGGCACGAAGGTCCAAACTCCTCCCAGTACTACAAGGATTTCTTTCCTCTCATTGGGAAAGAATTAAGGTTACAAAAATGGCCTTCAAGCAAGTTCTCAGGTTTATAGTAGACACAGAGGAGTTGAACACGAAAGTTGGCCCAATAGTTGACCAAATCTTTAGTATAATTGCCCCATATTCTCCTGAGTTAGGTAATTTAATAATCAAGTTGTATAAGGTGACTGAGGAGACTCTGGTGAGTACTGGGATTTTAGACCAAAGAGCAGCTGCTAGGAAGGAAAATGAGTTCATCACGTGCAACCAGGACACCTAAAGGAGCAAGAACTGTTAGCTAGTATTGACTAAGAAGGTCGACGAAATGAGAGATGATTTAAAAGCTTTGATCCAATTTGGTTTACCCTCTCCATTTTTTCTTGATGGAGCAATATTTATTTAGGAACATCTCAGGAAAGCTTTAGAAGCTAAGCAATAGGACCAGTTAGAACTCCAAAATTTGAGCTTGCCACTTGCGATAGAAGAGATTGAAAAGCTACTTCTTCTCTTGGCTTGGCTCTACTTCTAGATCAGAGTGACACAAGCAAAATGGGGAGGAGTCTCCTTCAAGGAGATAATCGACCTAGATTAGGCTTCCAAGATGTTGCACTCATTAGCTCCACCTTTTGACGAATACTGGAAGTATCTGCATTTTGCATTCCTCAAACTTTGAGGGATCACAAATTTATTTTATCTTTTTCATGTTGTTTTATTTCTTTGGGTTCATGCCTCCACAGGCAAAGGTCCCACGTAAGTCACCAAAAAATGTAGAGCATTTTTTACTCTTAAGTATGTTTATTTTTGTTCGCTTTATGCTTTCGGCCCTGATGATTTTTATCTTTTCAAATTTTGTATTCACCTCACCACGTGTTGCATTGGTGCATATTTTTGGAGGTCTCACATTAATTTTGGCCAAAAGGTGCATAATGGTGCCACATAGTGGCTACGCAACCTTTTAAAATATCACTTTCTTTTTGGACCCGAAGCAGGACATGTGGCCACCTCGTGGGGATTTTCCATAGGCCTCTCTCTGAATTTTTGAAGGACACTCACCAACATGCCACATCACTCGTCTTTTTTCAGGTGGGTTTTCTTCACTATCGACAATCATATCTTCATGCACGCTGCCAGGTGGCAAGTTTTTTTTCTCCTTCATAGCTTCAAGGTTCAACTTCCTTTTTTATGACACCATTACTACTTGTAGTAGATCAGATCAGATTTAGTCAAGCATTTACAACTTGTAGCTTCCTTTTGACAAGAGGTCTATAGGAAGCCTTTGTGGCATCTAGTTCATCAAGTTGTTGCATTCATCACCATTATTGAAGCAACTTGATTTTTATTATCATACCAAATCTAATTTTTTTATCAAATTTTGAGGTTGTCTTGTGATGACATTTGTTAGAGTTTTATCTTTGGCGACAAAGAGTGCTTGGTACTTGTATGCTTCCCTTGTCTTATAAAAGTGAATTTCTGACAACCTCTTAAAGGGGATTATCATCAATAGAAATAGTAGCAATATTAGTGGACAAAATAGGGTGTAGAAGATTTCTTACAAAGCTCTGATTGCTCTTGTGTAATCAATGTCAAGACAACTATTCAAATTTGTTATTGTTAACTCTTCAAGAAATCCTCTGCCATTATGTATTTGTGACTTCTAAACAAAACCCAGATGGGTTTTTGCCTTTGTGAAAAGAAAGCTCGAGGGTTTGTTTGCTTTTGACTCATGGCTATTTTGGGTCATCATTTATTTGTAGAAAATGAAAGGAAATGTGTTCTTTCTCATGGCCTGTAAAGATTCCTTTGAAATCATAGTTTATCTCTTTTGATTCTCCTGGCAGTGATATTATAAAAATGCTTTTCACTTGGACTTCTGGGCTCTAATTCTGAGGGTTTATATGCTTCTTTGTATCTCATTTTGGACAAGAATGAATGTAGTAAAGATTGCAAGCCAATAGAATGAAACTGAGAAACCATCCAAAATGTTTCTAAATCATGCTTGGTTGCGCTTGCTATCTTGATATGACTGTCCATAATCTTGCTTATGGACATGCTCACTTATTACATTACCGTGCTACTTTTTTTTGATGATTTGTTCATTTATATTGCATTGAGACTATGACAAGAAAGTGACCCTACCTTCTACAACAAAACTAAATTTGAAACACTGACTTATCAAGAAACTCATGATTGCAAAAATGGAAAAGTGACTGTCTTGTCATTTAAGCCCTTCCAAATCTCTGCATGATACTCTATATTTTGAAAGACCCTATCATGAAACCCCTATCTTACCATTTTCCTATATTAAGACAAAGGATTTGGCCTTTTATATCAGAGGACTGCTATTGCTATCATTGAGGTCTAAAGCTATGTTTGGTCACTAGTATCTATTGCTATTAAAACCTGTTCATCTTCTATAACTGCCCCTAGTATTGACTTCCTTTGACTGCCACACTCTCATTTGATTGTCCCACTTTATAAGGGTTGCTCCCATATGCATGGGTTGCTCATAATAATTGTGTTTTCAATTGATTGATATGTCAAAACTAAAGGATCATATCTTGTTGCATGTTCATTTCATTATGGTTTGAGTATTCAATGAATTGCACTTATGCATTCAATGATTTTCTTATGTATTGAAGCCACTGTCCTTTTAAAACACAAATCTTAAACTGTCCTCCTATCATTCCACCTGTATGAAACCACTATCATTCTTCTCATCTCTATCATACTCTTATTTATTCATGTCACTTGCCATCACTACCACTTGCACGATATTGTCATAGGTTTATGATCTTGCTATCAAACTTTGATGTTAGGACTACTACAATGCTGAAAATTGTCTTCCTATAAAGGAGACCAATAATTTATTTCTTGATGCACATGTAATTGAGAAGAATACAACACATACCAATGGTTTCCTACTCCTTGTAGCACTTATCTCCCAAAATTATTGCTTTTTGATAAACAAATTTTCCTCTTCATGTTGATGACTGTCAATTGATTGTAATGTCTCAAGGCATTTACAAGCCTTTGTAATGCCTTTTTTATGCATAAAATGCTCCTCTTTTAAATGTAATGATTGTTCCTTGTAGCTTCATGGCTTGAGGATTGTGCTTAGACAGTGCTTGATAGTTCCTCTTTCCAACCAAGAAAGGCCTCCCTTGTTGTCTTGCAACATACATTCATTGTGGATTGCCCTTTTCAGATTGATCATGACTCAATTTTGATAATTCTTACCTCCTTAATGCCATGCTTTCCTCTTTATTCACTTAGGACTACCTCTGCCAACTCTTAAAGGTCATTATCATACTCACTTGGCATCATGACCTTGACTCAAAATGAGTTTCATCTTTTGAGTCGGCCTTGCAAAGTGACAACCATTGATGAATATGCCCTGCTCATGGGCATTTACTATCTTTTAATGTAGATTCACATAGTTGTCTTCACATGTACAAAATAGATTAAATGTTCTTACACCTTCTCTTGAATTTCTTGCATAAGCATTGTTTACTGTTTTTGCATTGGACTCGATCTTTATAGCATATCTTTCATTTGAAATTCTCTTGTTTCCTTTAAAGCTTGTTTGTTGATTATAAGGAGTTCTGCATAAACCAAAGAAATAGATCATCATAGTTGCTTATTTGAATGACTCTATTTCTTTGATATCTCCTTTTGGCTCTGCTCTCATGATGTTGATAACTCCTCCCAATGCTTTTAAATGCTCACTCTTTTGTTGATTGTAAGGATCATTCCTTAATCATCTTGTCTTTTGATTTTGCATAGAGTTTTTTAGATCTCTTTTGGTTGTCATCATTGAATATCACATTGTATGTCTATATGACAACCCTTTAAGGGTATTTTATAACTATCCTTCAATGGTTGCATGTTTGAATCATAATGCATCTCTTCATTTCAAATGTACAAATCATGAAGGATTTCATCTACATCATTGTGCTTTCCTTCTCATGCATTGCTCTTTGGGATACCATACTAACATGATGGATTTGGCCTTGCATTCAATTTCCCACCTTGTGCTGCTCCATGTAATTCATGATAGCTCCCGATAGGACTTGATAGCTCTTGTATTATGTGATTATCCATAATTGAACTTGATGTATCTCCATAATTGAACTCAATGCATCTCCATAATTGAACTTGATGCATTTGTCTTCATATTATCACAAAAATCATCTATTTCTTGGGAACGAACAAACTGCTTCATATTTGAATGATTGTTGTCCTTGTTCTTGTTCTTGATCCCTTCTTACTAGCTCCTTGAAAATGATGACAATGAAATTCAACTCATATAATTATTAAAAATGGACTTTGGATCCACTTAAGAAGATTGAAAGACATATCCAGCAGAGTAAGATTTCCAAGGTGTTATTGTATACACTTAAAAATGGTCACATCACATTGTCTGGTAATTAATTAAATATTTTTAATATTTAATTAAAATCTTCAAATTCTATCTGCGTATAAATAAATTTAAATAATTTATTTATATTTATTCATTCTTTCATTTCAATTAAATAAATAAGTTTATTTAATCATCCTTTCGTATTCATTTCTAAATTAATTAAATAAATATTATGATTTATTTATATTAATTATCACTAATCTTCGTTTGAATATCTTATTCAAATAAAATATTATTCTTCTTCTAAATATCATTTATAATTAACATTCTAAAAATATTTAATTATTTCCTCTAACTGACTTCTTTATATTATTCATAATTAAATATTTTCAAAAAATATTTAAATAAATTCCTTCTAAATATTTCAAAATCTCTAAGCCACATCATGATTAAATATTACAAAATATTTAATTAATTCTTCTATAGTTTTCAAAAATTAAAAATCAAATATCAAAAAGCAATAAATGAAATTAAATAAATTTAAATATTTATTTAATTTGGGATTTATCTTCAACTCCCGGGAAGCAAACGGCCAAAACAGAAAATTAAATTTCTTCTGTTCCTGTGCAGGTTTGTTCCCGTGGGTTGAAGATAGGATTCCATCCTTCTCTCCAACCTCTCAACCTCCCCCATTTTCTTCTCAACCTCTCAATCTCTCACCATTCAAATTTACCAGACAAATTCATAGCCGTAGATTCTTGCCAGCCGGGATGGAGCCTGCAAAAAAATCTATAAATACAGCTGCCGGGAGCTCCAAAATCATATATAGAATTTTAAGCAAGTAAACTATAGGCAAATTGCAAGTAGCATTAGCATTCATAGAGCATTTTCATAACAATAGCATAGAATCATAGCATAATAGCAGTAGAATCATGACATTTTCAATTCACAGCCCCTATACATAATCTACAGCCCCTGTCCATATTCATCTGTATTTTCACTTTCATCAGCATCTAGAATAGTTTTCCTTTGCATAATCGTTCTGCAGCAGCCATTTGGAGAAGCTTACACAATCTGAGAGCCAAAAAGCTTCAAAAGAATCTCTGTGGATAGAGAAAAATGGGACGGCACTAAAGAATTTTGTTTGTTTTAATTTAGTTCAATTTCTTTAGAATAATGTTTCATTTAGTGTTTTATGTTTTCATTTAGATTAACAATTAAACATTTACACATTTCTTGGCTACCACCATGGCCCTTGCCCCTTTAAGTTTTGTTTGCAGCTTTTTTGACAGTTATAGAAAAAAACTCCTGGAATAGCGCACAAAACACGCTTTAAGAACACCTCCTACCAGGATCGCTTTTTATACCAGAACGAAGTCTTTCACTGCGGAAGATCGCTTAGCTCGTGGAAGACTGTTTTAGTGCCCGTAACTAGTCTTTCAGCGCCCGTGACGAGTATTGCAGCGCCCGTAATATGTTTTGCAGCGCAAATTTTTAGAAGACTGTAATTTGTAATCTGTAACTTTAGTTTAGTTTAACTAACTCCGACGCAGCCGCGGACAGTTATTAAAAATTAAAAATTAAATTTTTTTTTTTATCAATCCTAGGGTAGACATCTAAAGCATAAAATTTATCAATCCTAGGGTAGCCATCTAAAGCATAAAATTTATCAATCCTAGGGTAGTCATCTAAAAGCATAAAATTAACCAATCCTAGGATAGACACTTCATTTTTCAATTTGGGTTTAAAATTGAATTTTCTTGTTATGTGAAGCAACATCTTCACTTAGTTAGAAAATTTTTATTTTGGTGCTTAATAATTGAACCCTTGTTTGCTTTGTTCTCGGTGATAGGCCTATGCTCTCCCCTTAACTGGGTGATCAAAATGCCAAACTCATCAATTTTATTTTATGCAATTTACTATTTTATTAATACCTTGTAGAGAGCCTGCTCTTGTGGGAAAAAGTACTCACCCAAGAGGAACGACTCAAGTGGGTTCAAGCCAAAGCAAGGCTATTCCACCCCACTATAAAATTTAAAGCAAAATTGGGGAAACCCTCTTTTGACGGTAGTGTGCATTGATAACCATCCCCAAAGCCTTTGTTCTAAAGGTAGGGAGGTCTCTCGAGGGAGTCTATCATTTACGCACCGAACGGAAATCATACTACGAACCTAGTGTAGTAACTAACCGAGTCAGTTTCCAGAACATTGTTTCAATCACAGTGCAGGGGAGGGAAGAATCTACCCCCAAGATACTCACCATATAACTGCCAAGGATTGTTTGCTCAGGGGATCCGGTATCCACTTCCGTCACTCTGAGTACGCACCTGGAAAAGACAAAAACACGGGCGCCCTTTCGGGGGTGACACGGCTGTGTGAGTCAACGCAGTTTTAAGATGTGGGCTGTTGATTGCTATGATGACCTACTTGAGCATTTAAGAGTGAGTCTGTTTGAAGTGCTTGTCATGTGTAAAACCTGTTAAAACAATTTTTGAAAAACATTTTGGTTACACACTTGATGTTTAACATAGGACTTAAAACAACCATTTTTAACTTGTTTGATGTGTTTACATTACATTAATTTAGATAAAGATCATCCAAAACACTCATTATCATATTGATCAATCTCATGTTACGAGATTGGAAATCTACAAAATTTGTAAAGAAATCCATTTCCAAAAGGATTAAGAAGCCAAAGAAACCTCTCAACCACAAGAAATTATTGAAGAAACAACAATTCTTATATCAAAGTCGAAAAGTTTTACTTAAATATAGAACTTTTCTTCATAGGTATCATGATTGTGTTAGAGGTCTTTCAGATGATTATGCCATAGAGCCCTTGTATTCACAAGCTTATTTTCAAAGAAGAGCCCTTTCTCAAAGGCATAACCATAGTCAACGCATCCGTTTTAGTTATATTCCCCAACCAGCAATCGAATACTCTACTCGTCCAAATCAAATCTTACAATAGAGAACTTAGAATACATTAGGCATCTATCACTAAATCCATCTTTTTACAAAGCCATGATCAAAACTTCATAAAGTGCAAAAATTATCATTTTCTTGATCTTTTGCTTATATTCCCATTAACAGGATTTTCATCCTTTCACTTAGGGAACAACACAAGCTATAAGATTAGAAAATTTCGTATAAGTCATAGAATTTTCATTCTATTCTAACTTTTATACATACCACATCAATTGCACTATTTCACTTTTTTTGATCAAAAGTAAGTAAAATTTGGAGTAAAATCTATGCCTGTTCTCACAAGATCTCAAAAACAAATGGAAAAAGATGAGGGAGAAACTACAACTAGTAAAATGGGTGATCGAAATGAAAAAGAAGAGGACACATTTAATCTTGATGAGATAACGGAAGAAAAGCTTCAAGAAGCAGAACAAGATCCTCAATTCCATACTCTTATGGAAAGAATCCTAGAACGTAACAAAGAAAAATACTTTCTTTCATTAGCTAATCAAGGAGCTAAGTTGCCTCACACCTTTGACATAGAGGGGATTAAACAGAATCCTGAAAATCCTCCTAATGACTTTAGTGCTCTTAACCAACAGATAAAAGAATTACAAGGGCAAATAAAGGAAATGCAAGGAGGTACAACAAAGAAATATGTTTTGGAAGACATATCTCCTTATCCATTTGATAGGAGTCTTCAAATGATCCCATTTCCAAAACATTGCGAAATTCCTAAGTATGATAGGTATAATGGAAAAACTGATCCCATAGACCATGTTAGGGATTTCCGAAACATGAGTCTTGAATTCGCCTATGATGATACTTACTTGATGCGATTATTTCCACGAAGTCTAGGTGTACAATCCATGGAGTGGCTTTCAAAAATTACTCCACCTATCAAAACTTTTGAGGAGTTGATAAATCAGTTTATCTCACAATACTCCTACAATATTCAACATCAAATAACAATGCTTGATCTTTGTAAAGTAAAACAAAAAGTAGGAGAACCCTTTACTACATTTTTACAAAGATGGAGAAGGTTATTTGCACGATATTCTCGTCCTATTCCTGAAAAGGAAAAGATGGATATTTTTATCAATAGCCTTGATCCAGAATTAAGCTATAGGCTTAACCTTCATTGTCCTCATAACTTTGAAAAACTGATTGAAAATGCAATCACTATTGAAGGGGCCTTGGTTAAAAGGGGAGTGATAAAACTTGATAATCCAAGTACATCAAATCAAAACAACGATAAAACAAGGTTTTGGAATAGAAACAAAAATGTTGTTAATGATGGTATAGTGGATGCAAATAATTTATGAACAAGACCATCCGTTTTCAATCTATCAAGTGCTCCAAGAAACAATTCACAAGGAAATACAATTCAACAAGGAAACAACAATCAACAAGGACAAATTTCCAAGCAAGAGAACATGACCAATCAAAATACCAATCAAAATCGTGGTAATTTCAATAATAATCTTGGCAATGCCCAAATATCAAATCCGTCTAGACCTTCATTCTTTTCAAATCGACGGACTTTTACTGCTTTGGGTCAATCTCTTGAATCTGCTCTTAAGGAACTTCTTGATAATAAAGTTATCACTTTACCACCACAAAGAGATTATGAGCCACGAGTTAAACCACCATCATGGAATGACTCGTATTATTGCAATTATCATCGATGTAAAGGTCATAGAACAAACAATTGTCAAGCTTTGAAAAATCTAGTACAAGATTTAATTGACAATGGTACTATTACAATTGAGGGACATCATACCAATGATGATCATCAAGCATTCAAAGATCCTTTGCCAAACTACCAAAAGGGGGAAACATCGGATACCAAAGCCAAAAGCATACATAATGTTGAAGACAATATAATCCGCCATATTTACACGGATGATAATCGGATTAATGTTATCAAAATTAAAGGAAAACAAGAATATCAACAGGTTAATGTAACAACAAGAGGTCAAGCAAAGGTTGTTTTAAAAGGAAGTTCATCTAAAACAACTATTTCTTCTCCAACTCAGTATAATCTGGTTGATCAATTGAGAAAAACATCAGCTCAAATTTCTATTCTTGAACTTCTTAAAATATCCCCCATACACAAAAATATTTTAGAAGAAGCGCTTGTGAACACAACTGTTGATACTGATCTAGATGCAAATAGATTTCAAGCCATGGTGGGACATTTGTCTTCCCCCACTTGTCTTTCATTTTCCGATAAAGATGATGCTTCTATGACACATCCACATAATTCCTCGTTATATCTTGAAGTCATGATCCATAAACATCGAATTAGACGTGTCTTAATAGATGGAGGAGCCGGTTTGAATATTTGTACCTTAAAATTGATAAATGCCTTAGGAATTTCAGAAAATGAAATTGATTCACGAAGGAAGATAACCATTAAGGCATATGATGATGAAGAAAGAGCTTCTAAGGGATTAATATTGCTACCTATCAGAGTGGGACCTGTTGTGAAGAATACTTTTTGTCAGGTTCTAGATCGAGATCTGTCTTATAACATACTTTTGGGTCGTCCGTGGATCCATGATATGCAAGCCGTACCATCAACATATCATCAATGTATCAAGTTTCCATATGATGGACAAGAAATAACTATACAAGCTGATTACAATAGTACCCAAACTTGTTCCAATCTTAGGGTGAGTCAAGATGTCTTTGTGCCACACAATAGAGAAGCTCTTGTTGTTTCTTCTTCCAATCTACAAGTCCAATTGCAAGAATTGACAAAGAATCTTGATACTAAGCTGAAGTTTAAAGACAAAGGGGTAGGTGAATATTCACTATCTCTTTCTACTTTACCTCCTTCTCCAAGATCACATGGTTTACCAAATCAAAAGATTGTGACTCCTTCTACATCTCAAACTTCCGTGCCAATCACAAAGTTTGATGGAAAATTCATTAGAGCTAATACCACTGAAGAAGAAGCTGAAGATAGGGACATCTTAAATTGGCTATACAAAGATGAAGAAGAATCTCTCTTACACATTAAGTTACCTAAAGAACAATATGGTAAAGGGTACGCTATCATGCAAAAGATGGGTTATGAAGGAAATGGTCCTATAGGGAAACGAAGAGAAGGAATTGTGGAACCAATTCAGCCTATTTCAAAGCATTCAAGTGATAAAACAGGACTTGGATATGGTAAAGATAAAGAAGAACTTACTTCACAGCAGACATCATTAGTTCATAAAGGAGAATCTGTGTCAGATAAATCTCATGAATCAGTTTTCCAATTGCAAAATAGTTCAGATACTGATTCTAATGAATATGAATGGGACACCATTTATAATGATGAATTCTGGAGGGATAAACAAATTGATACTATACATAAATATGCACCTGTTCTTATACAAGGAGAAGGTTCAAGGCCTCCACTCGATTATATTTTACAAAGCGATCATGACTCAAGTGAGGAAGAATCAGATTCTAACGAAATTGATAATCAACAGGAGAATACCATCACAGACCTTGTTTACCATGAGGATGACAACCACATCATGACTTTGACAATTCAAGACCTTACCCAACCTAATGATCCTATGCCTTTAGTTTATCCAGAACTTATAGATTGGGACATTGATGCACCTATCCATATTCCTACATTCAGTAATGATGAAGATGTTATAACTTTCCTTTGTTCCTCAAATGAAGAAAACAATTGTTTCATTCAAGAATCTTATACTCATGATTTTGACAAGGAGAGTGTCAAGTCTCTTAGCTGCAAAATAAATGAAATAAAAGATGGATCTATTGATGAAAACCGAAAAAAGGCAGTGATAGATCAAAACAAGAGAAAAATAAAGAGCGAATCTGACAGTGAAAACCTTTCTGAGGCACTGAAGGATGAGAAACTTGACACTCTTCCCAAGTATTATCATGAAAGATCTTCTATTTTGATTGAACCAACAGAATCAATCAACATAAGTACACCAGAGCAGCCAAAAGTTTTGCAAATTGCAGCATCATTAACAGTTGAAGAAGTCCAGAAATTCATGCAATTCTTGAAGGATAATCAAATTAACTTTGCTTGGTCATATGCTGATATGCCAGGGTTAGATCCTAATCTGATAATGCATCATTTATCTATCAAACCTGGGATAAAACCTGTAAAGCAAAAACTCAGAAAGATGCATCCACATGTTGCATTATTGGTCAAGGAAGAATTAAAGAAGCTTTTAGATGTTGGATTCATTCGAACTATTGACTATGCAGAATGGATTTCAAACATTGTACCTGTTTCAAAGCCAGATGGAAGGATCAGAGTTTGTACAGATTTCAGGGATTTAAATAAAGCATGCCCTAAAGATGATTTTCCTTTACCTAACATAGATTTGATTGTTGACTTAACTGCTGGTCATGCAATGTATTCATTAATGGATGGATTCTCAGGATACAACCAGATAAAAATTGCACCAGAAGATCAAGATAAAACAGCGTTCACATGTCCTTGGGGTACTTATTGCTGGAATGTAATGCCATTCGGGTTAAAGAATGCTGGAGCTACTTATCAAAGAGCAATGACAACTATTTTTCATGATATGATGCATACATTCATGGAAGATTATGTTGACGATTTACTTGCTAAATCTCATACACGAGATGAACACCTAGAAATCTTGTCAAAAATCTTTGTCAGAATGGAAAAATTCAATGTTCGACTGAATCCAAAGAAATGTGTCTTCGGTGTTACATCTGGAAAACTCTTAGGGTACATTGTTTCAGAAAAGGGTATAGAAGTTGATCCAGAAAAGGTACAAGCTATAATGGATATGCCTCCACCACGAAATATCAGTCAATTAAGATCCTTACAAGGAAGATTACAGTCCATTAGAAGGTTTATAGCTCAACTAGCAGACAAAAGCTTGCCATTCACACATCTATTGCATAAAAATGTTCCATTTAAATGGGATGACAAATGTGAAGCAGCATTCAATCAGATTAAGCAATATCTTACACATCCACCAGTTCTAATTCCACCTATTCCAGGAGAGCCGCTTATACTCTATATTTCAGCAACAGAAGTATCTTTGGGTGCATTGCTAGCACAAGAAGACTCTACAGGTAAAGAAAGGGCTATATATTATATCAGCAGAACCTTAACAAGACATGAGTTAAACTACAGTTTCATTGAAAAAGCTTGTCTTGCAGTAGTGTTTGCTTCTCAAAAGTGGCGACATTATATGTTGACTCATACAGTTAAGCTAATAACAAAGATAGATCCATTGAAATGCCTATTAAGTAGAGCCACTTTAACAGGAAGACTTGCAAAATGGGTAATGATCTTAAGTGAGTTTGATATTCACTATATAGATCGAAAAGTGATTAAAGGACAGGTCATTGCAGATCAGTTAGCTGAAGCTCCTTTACAAGAAGACAATCCAATGAATATTGAGTTTCCTGATGCAGATGTCTTTACAACAACAATTCAGAGACCGTGGGCATTGTACTTTGATGGATCTTATACACAATATGGCTCGGGGGCAGGGATTCTTTTTGTTACACCTGAAGGACATACCATTTCACGATCATATTGGTTGATGTTTCCTTGCACAAATAACATAGTAGAGTATGAGGCATTACTCATAGGATTAAAGATAGCTTTGGAATGGAAGATTACAGAGCTGGAAGTTTATGGTGATTCACAACTTATCATTAATCAAATTAATGATGACTATCAAACCAAAGATGATAAGTTGCTACCATACAAAAACATGGTGGATGATTATAAGAAATATTTTGTGTCAATTAAGTTTTCACAAATATCAAGAATTGACAATAAAGCTGCAGATGCAATGGCTACCATTGCTTCTTTATTACAAATATCAGAAGATCAAACCAAGTATGAATTCTTGGTGGAACAATTGTTTTCTCCTGCATATGATAATCCTGAAAACCAAGTTATATGTCATTTAACCGGTTCAGATTCACCTTTATATGGCAAAACTTATACCTATTTGAAAGATAACATCTTGCCTTTAGATTTATCCCGCAACCAAAAATGGAATTTCATACGCCAATCATCCCGTTATACCTTAATTGCCAATATCCTTTATAGACGTGGTCTTGATGGTACACTCCTTAGATGTCTTGAACGTGACGAATCTGAAAAAGCCTTACAAGAGGTTCACGGTGGTATTTGTGGAACTCATTCGAGTGGTTTGACCTTAGCGAAGAAACTTGTCAGAATGGGATACTATTGGCCTACCATGGAGCAAGATTCTTTTACTTTTGTTAAGAAGTGTTCTAAATGCCAGATCCATGGGAATCTTATTCATGCACCTGCACAAGAATTGCAGCCTTTTATTTCAACATGGCCTTTTTCTCAGTGGGGATTAGATCTTGTTGGTAAAATACATCCTTCATCGTCAAATGGTCATAATTTTATCATCACAGCTACTGAGTATTTTACAAAATGGATTGAAGCTGTTCCTCTAACAACAGTGACTGGTAAACAGATATCTTCATTTATCCTGAATTACATTATTTGTAGATATGGAATTCCTAATTCTATTGTTACTGATAATGGAAGGCCTTTTAAGAATCAAGATGTCGATGAACTTTGTGAAAGATTTCACATTCAACACAGGTTCTTTACACCTTATTATCCACAGGGTAATGGTCAAGCAGAAGCTTCTAACAAAACCATTTTGAAGATATTGAAGAAGACAGTAAATGATGTTGGACATGATTGGCATGTTCAACTCAACCCAGCTTTGTGGGCATATAGAACTAGTATTCGCACACCAACAGGAGCTACACCATATGCTTTAGTCTATGGAGCAGAAGCGATCTTACCATTGGAAGTTGAAATACCTCCGCTTAGGGTTTCACTTAAGGGATTGATAAGTGATGAAGACTACCGAGTTTCTCGCCTTCAAGAACTCGAACTGTTAGATGAAAGACGCCAACATGCAGCTGATCACTTGAAAGGTTATCAACAAGTCCTGTCTCGTAGTTATAACCACAGAGTTAAACCACGGGCATTTCAAGTGGGTGACTTAGTTTTGAGGGAAAATCCACGTAATCAACAAGATAGAGAAAAGAAAGGAAAATTTGAACCTAATTGGCTTGGTCCATTTGTTATTGTAGCAGCATATGGTTCTGGAGCATATCAGTTATCCACATCAGAGGGGGACCTATTTGAAGAGCCAATCAATAGTATTCATCTTAAGAAGTTCTATGTCTAAAAAATCCTAAAAAAATCAAAAAAATCATAAAAAGTCCTGAAAAAATCAAAAAAATCATAAAAAGTCCTAAAAAAATCAAAAAAAAACTACAAAACTCCCCGAGAAAATAAAAAAACTTCAAAAAGCCCGGAAAAATAAAAAATCATAAAACTCCCGAAAAAATCAAAAATAAAAAATAAAAAAAATCATAAAACTCCCCGAAAAATAAAAAAATCATAAAAAAATCATAAAACTCCCCGAAAAATAAAAAAAATCATAAAAGTCCCAAAAAAATAAAAAATCATAAAAAGTCCTCAAAAATAAAAAAATAAAAATAAAAATAAAACTCAAAAGTGCAATAAAAACAAGTGGTGAAAAATTGGCAAACAAGCGCTACTTGTGATTACAATGGGCTCCTCCATTTATTAGTTTATGTCTTATTTTCACTTTAGGCATCATTCATCCATGTCTATCATCTGTATATATCTTTCATTATCCATACCGTATAAAATGGGAATTTTTAGGTTTCATCATGGCTTGATGAAATTTGTACATATCTTTTATCTTTAGGTTGTGTTTACACTGGGGGAAAAACGCAGAAACATACAAGAGAGGGGCAACGAGCTTTCAAAATATCACAAGCAGACAAATAACAGCTTGACAAAACAAAACAAACATTGTCAAATCAAATCAATCACAAACATGTTTATGCCAATGAAAATCAAAAACAACATGATCCAAACAACTATCGAAGTGAGAATATCAATGATGATAACCAAATTGGATGATCTTAATCTGAATAAATGTTTGAAATGCCTTAAGCAGGATTTGAATGGTTGTTTGATTTTCTATCATATCTCTAGAGTAATTCGATGATGTACTGAACTAGAAAAGCAAGGAAGGAGTATGATTTTTCTTTGTCTTCTGTTTGTGAGGAAACTCATTAGTACTATGCAAATTGGTCGTGAGACATGTTCTACTATGGATCATGGATGACATTTCGGAATTTACATGGGAAATGGGTTAACTCTTGTCTGTTTATGCAAGCAATACTCAGGTCATCTTGGTTCAATTATACCTAGATGCTTGTATTAACTTGCTATATTAAAAAAAAAAATCATGAAAGCAATACTCAGGTCATCACTGGTGCTAACATACCCTTTGATGCTTGTATTAACTTTCAACATTTCAAAGCTCTATGATGATACAAAAAGCATGTATAAGATCTCCAAATGGCAATATTGTATGAATGTCCTGCATGGTTAGTATAGATTGCATTCATGTTAGAATTTGCATTTTGCATTTATAGATTTCTAAAAAGCTGGGAAAGAATCAAAGATTTATATCTTTTCAAATATGACTGAGTATATTTTGACATTCACAAAACATTGTTTTATACATTTTACATACATTTGCATTAGAAAATCATAAAAACAAAACATACATACATCATACATTCATTCATCAAATAAATTTCGTCTCATACCATCATGTATATAAATAATCATAAATCATGAAGCCATCATATAGTCCACATCATATATATATCATGTAAAATCATCACTGCATTTCATATATTTCAAAAATGCATGTCAAAATGTACAAGGATGTCAAACTACAAATGATATAATATCATCAAAAATGTGATCATCTCACGGTGTATACAAAATGTCTCAACAGAATATCATAAAAGAGATCATATACAATGCACTAGGCCGAACTATCCTGTGATGGAGCTGGCCTAGGACCTGTACCACCTGCCCCTGATGGACCTGTATCACCTGCCCCTGATGGACCTGCTCCGCCTGACCCCGGTGGCCCTCTAGGAGGTAATGGCTGTGTCACACCCCTGCTGGTAGTACGAGAGCGACCATGAGTAGATCGTGACTAAGTGTAGCTCTCTCTGCTCAGCTGGGACTACATCATGATATCTAGTGCGATAAAACTCTGCCTCTCGAGTAGCCCTCGTAACCTCCCTCATCATATCACCTCGCAATTCCCCGCTTTAATTGTAGGCTATCCGCTAAGGTACCGGTTCTACCACCCTCATTGCCCAGTCGCGATCTCTCCTCGCTAAAGGATCGGCCACCGACCCTCGCGAATCGCGAAATCATGGGCCCCAGGTTGTGATAGCCGAATGCGAAGTTCGTGACTGCGGCTCGCGCAGAGAAGATGACCGACTCGCTATTGTCGATCCACCACGGGATGGGTCAAGATGCCTCATCCGCGGGTCCACCCTCCGCCTCGGCCTCTACCTCCTCTACCTCTCGTCACACCCCTACCATCACCACCATCATCCCATCCGAGTCATCATCTCCACCATCCCTCCCCGCCATCACCGCCCTCAATCATCATCACCGACTGAGTCCTCTCACGATGTCCTCATTCAACGACGTGATAAACTTCCCCCAATGATCAAACATGCGGAGGTGGATACCGAGGAACATAACGAACATTACCTCGTGTCGCCCCGTGATCAAGAAAATCCACCGGTAATCCCACATTTAGAAGTTCTAAACCGATGAACTCGCCATAGTCGCATCATAAGAGATCCGCGGCCCCATTAATCGCAAGCTCAATCGCCGCCGCGATAAATAGTCAACTACCGTGCATACCTCGAACCGGACTAAACTCACGCAATACACGCCCAAAGAAGAAATCTCCAAGATCCAGCGTGGTCCGGCCCAATCAAAAAAAAACTGAAGTACATACAAAAGGTATCTCCCTCGCATCCTCCTCGCCATGGCTCACAATCCAAATATGGTCTCCAACATACTGTGTCCAAACTATCTAACAGCCGCTGCCAATACACTAGTTTGCCCAGTCTAGGCTGAGCAATAATATGTGCATATCTCCATCTGTATGCTCGACCAGCTGGTCGCTCTCCTCGAGTCAATGGACGTAACACTGCAAAATGCTCCCATGCCCATATCTGTAATAATGAACATCCGACAACAAAACTCCGGCCTCTACCATATACGATATGATGTAACTCGTCATATAAGTGGGCTAGCATACAGGTACCCCATGCATACCGTGTCCCCTGCATCACCATGCTCTCTAAGACATGACCCCATCCGATCGCGAACCCCTTCGACCTATGGTCGGGGCACAACACACCTCCAATGAATCCTGCAAGTACAGCTGGTAGTGGTGGATAGGCATCTGTAATCTCACCCCATGGGATGAAGTACCCAGCAATCTGATCATCTCTGAATATTCATCTCAAAGCAAGAGTACCTCCAGCCTCTCGTCTGTCAAACACAACTATCTCTCCCATCACTGGGATCCGTAGGATGCGATATACGTCCTCGGGAGTCACTGTAATCTCGCCGGTCGGTAAATGAAAGGTGTTGGTGTCGCTATGCCACCTCTCTGCAAGTGCTGTCAATAGAGCCCTATTGAGGCGAACCTCGGGCATATCAAGTAATGAAGTCAAACCACAAGCATCAATCACATCTCTATCAGACTGTAATAAATGAGGAATCAATGACCATGTGCTTGGGAAAGTCTCTCGTACCTGCAAGACACCTAGTCTCTCATGTTCACATACATCATCAAAACAACATCAATATCAAATCATCTTAACGTATCAATCCAAAATGAATCAATCAAATTATTTGTTTTTCATTATCATGGAACGCAAATAATCAACATCAAGTTTCTTTCTAAACAACTTTAGGAGAAAACTTATCTATCCTATTTATTTTTAACAACTTTAAAAGCAAATTTATCAGCTACTATTTGTTCTCCAACAATTTGGGAAACAAATTTATCATGTGGAACAAAAAGCGCTACAAAACTGATTGTGGGCGCTACAAAATTCCTTATCAGCGCTAAAGAAACTTTTGCGCTACAGAATCAATCAAGAGCGCTACAAAACTTATCATATGCGCTATGAAATATTTTGCGCTACAAGACATATCAAAAGCCCTGTAATAAGTTTCAAGTGCGCTAAGAAATCAATAGCGCTACAATACATATCATATGCGCTACGAAATAGTTCACGGGCGCTACGACATTGTATGCGCTATGGAAAATTTCAAATGCGCTACGATACACCTTAAGGGCGCTACAGTATTAAATGCGCTATGAAAATTATTCATTGCGCTATGAAAAACCTTAAGAGCGCTAAAACTCAAAAATTTCTACATTAAACATTAAAAACGTGCGCAAAAACAAAATTTTCGAAAGACAGGAATTTGCGAGACACATACCGGAGGTCCGTAGTGCGCCGGCCGTTGATGACATCGGATACGCTCGAAACGGTGCAGGTGAACCGGAAGTGCCATGATTATCAACTCAGAGCTCAATATTTGCAAATTTTACTAGGTTAAAATTGAAAATGACATGGAAAATAACATTTTTAACCTATATAATGGTAAAATTGGAGAATTTTTATCATATTTTCACATACCAGGGGCAATTTCTTCATCAAATTTTCATTTCATATCTTATCAGGTCAATTTCTTCATATCATAAGTTTCGAACGCTGAATCGATATCTTTAAAATCATAAAAATTCAAAATTCAAAATTCAAAATTCAAAAAAAAATAAAAATAAAAAAATTCAAATATCGATTCATCGTTCGCGGGGGCATACATTTATCAACATTTCAAATCAATATTTGGGGCAAAATTTCAAAATTCTTTGAAGTAATGCGTAAAACACATCACTTCAAAGAGGGGCAAAATGTATACACTTAAAAATGGTCACATCACATTGTCTGGTAATTAATTAAATATTTTTAATATTTAATTAAAATCTTCAAATTCTATCTACGTATAAATAAATTTAAATAATTTATTTATATTTCTTCATTCTTTCATTTCGATTAAATAAATAAGTTTATTTAATCATCCTTTCGTATTCATTTCTAAATTAATTAAATAAATATTATGATTTATTTATATTAATTATCAATAATCTTCGTTTGAATATCTTATTCAAATAAAATATTATTCTTCTTCTAAATATCATTTATAATTAAATATTCTAAAAATATTTAATTATTTCCTCTAATTCGATTCTTATATCTATTCATAATTAAATATTTCCAAAAATATTTAATTAAACTCTTCTAAATATTTCAAAAATCTTCTAAAGCCACATCATGATTAAATATTACAAAATATTTAATTAATTCTTCTATAGTTTTCAAAAATCAAAAATCAAATATCAAAAGTAATAAATAAAATTAAATAAATTTAAATATTTATTTAATTTGGGATTTATCTTCAACTCCCGGGAAGCAAACGGCCAAAACAGAAAATTAAATTTCTTCTGTTCCTGTGCAGGTTTGTTCCCGTGGGTTGAAGACAGGATTCCATCCTTCTCTCCAACCTCTCAACCTCCCCCATTTTCTTCTCAACCTCTCAATCTCTCACCATTCAAATTTACCAGACAAATTCATAGCCGTAGATTCTTGCCAGCAGGGATGGAGCCTGCAAAAAATCTATAAATACAGCTGCCGGGAGCTCCAAAATCATATAGAATTTTAAGCAAGTAAACTATAGGCAAATTGCAAGTAGCATTAGCATTCATAGAGCATTTTCATAGCAATAGCATAGAATCATAGGAATAATAGTAGAATCATGACATTTTCAATTCACAGCCCCTGTACATAATCTGCAGCCCCTGTCCATATTCATTTGCATTTTCACTTTCATCAGCATCTAGAATAGTTTTCTTTTGCATACTCGTTCTGCAGCAGCCATTTGGAGAAGCTTACACAATCTGAGAGCCAAAAAGCTTCAAAAGAATCTCTGTGGATAGAGAAAAATGGGACGGCACTGAAGAAGATTTTGTTTGTTTAAATTTAATTTAATTTCTTTAGTTTAAGGTTTCATTTAGTGTTTTATGTTTTCTTTTACATTTCAATTAAGCATTATACACAGCTTATTATTTGATTCATTGTGAAAGATGAAGAGTAACTTTCTTGATAATTCACACTATTTTGTTGCACCTTTTGAATCTGATAATGAAAGTTGATCAACTGGTATGATTCCATATTGATTTAATGCATCAAGAATAGGTTTATCATTGATTTGATCAAGTTGATCAATTTATTATCCCTCCTAAAACACGAGGGCAACATGCTAGGCTCAACCCTTATGGGAGCCACATTTTACTCCACATGTTGTAATTAGCTGAAACAAAATAGTAACAAATATTTGTCCTATATCTGCACAAGGAGCAAACATGTTAGATAAACAAAGCATATGATAGGTGTGTTTGATAATTATTTTGTTTTCCTGGACACCTATGGTATGTTTTCTATTTTAATGCTTATGGAGATAAGATTATATGTTTATGGATGTTTTGTACATATTTTAATTGGTGACCTTTCATTACTCTAACAACACTCTTCTTCCAGATGCAGGGAACCTAGGAGCAGTAGGGAGAGTGTCAATTGGAAGCATGACAAGTGGGAGAGATTGAAGACAATGCAGGACAAGGCAACTGGGATTCGTCATTCAGGAAATGACGAGCCCCCCTTCATTTTATGTGCATTTCTATTTTGTATCTATAAATGTATAGTGTTTTCTTTATATGCATTAAAATGGTTAGTCCCTCAGCTTATGAGGGACACTATACACTTATCATTATCAATAAAGACTACATTTTGGAAAGATTGTGCAATTTTCCTATGTTATGTTATGTTATATGCATCTGCATGAGGCAATGTAGTATTGTAGTCTTCTGATATTTCTTTATGCATGTGAATGTAACATAGCAAAGTTAAAAATGTACCTTCTCTTTACTTGTAAAACATAAACAACATCACCTGTTTGGGCTAGTAGCAAAAATAGGTAACAGTTATCCTACCTTAGCTTTTTTTTTTATTCTACAAAATCAAGCAATAAAAGAAGAAAATTTGTATTAGATTGTGCACATGCGGCCTTTGTTTTATATTTTATTCTCTATTCCATAGATGTTGAATGCTTTATGTCTCTTTATTTCCACATACGGTCCTAATAATTGATTCTCAGTTATTAGCTTTTATGTTCTTCTAACTTAAACTCTCAAGAATTGAACCATGTTTTGATACTCTTTTATTTTCCTATTGAAATTACGTTGGATTTCATATTATGTTGTTAGGGTAATATAGTTTTGTAAGGATCTGACACATCTTGTTTGAGCTCTGGTTCCCTATTTCTGTAGAACCTTAATGGGTGCTTCCTACGAGAGGATTTGAATGATTGCTTTGTGCTCGCATAGGCCTTATTCGCTCATTCTCCTTCCAACAATGAAGGTTTTGTGGCATTTTGTGTTCATTTCATCATAAATAGGAACTTGTTAAGGGTTTTGAAATGTTCTAAAAGCTTTTGGTGCATCGCCTTAGGTTTTATTCCTGCATTTCTTCTCCTTTTTCCCAAACACAAAGGAAGAGCCAACTTCTTTAAAAATACTGGAGGTTATTTAGTGAAGTGCAAACAAGGTCCCCATTCACTGAATTTCCCATAAGGTTGTTCGGAGAAGTGCAAGCTTTCATGATCAACATTATGATACAAAAATATGTGTGGCTACTATACATATGAATTGCAATAATCTATTATTTAAACTATTATTTGGCTTTCTCCTAAATTGATATTTGATAATTAATTTATCGACTAACCAACAAGTACAATTGCTATAGTAATACTAGATAGACAAGTACTCCCCACTACGTGAAACTTATTTACTTTAAATAATAATAATTAGTTTTATTTTTTTGAAAAAAATCTGATTTTAAAATTGATTATTACTTATTGAGTTTCAAATTTCATTTTTTATAAATAAATAAAATAATTATATTGTATGGATAATATTTTAAATTGATGCAACCAAAGAAACATTCAATAGAATTAAGCCATTATTGATTAATAAGATCCAAAATGTTGAAATTTGTTTTCAAATTAAATGCTTCTATTATTTATTCCTACTACTACAATGAACGGTAATCCTTTATATCTAAAAACTGAAAACAAAAATCCAAAAATTACTATTTTTTGTCAGTTTTGACATTTTTCCTATTTTGTCTTTTTTGGTAATTCACATACATATCCCTTTGAGATTATATTTTTCTTTAAAACTTTATAACACTAAGGTAAGAAGAATTTTCAATGTACAATTCAAATTGGAAACATGAGTTCCAAGTTACTAAAGACACAACTTTCTAAAAGCACGATTTTTTTTAATAAAAGCTAATTTTGAGGGCCTAGATGAAAGATTTTGGCCTCGAAAATGTGTCAAAATTAGACTTGGAAACACATTACTAACTTATACTTGGTTTAGTCCCAAATCTTGAGACCTGAAAATGAATGATTAAGTTGTATTTGGGTTAGTCTTAAATTGTAAAAACTATTGACAATGTGTTTTTTTGTTTTTTGGTGTTGTAGAAATAATATTATTAGTTTTATCTTATTCTTCTTTTAACATTCAATGGGAAATAATGGTATTAGTTTAATTGAAGGTATCTTCAAATGACCGAAAATATTTGAATCTTCAAACTTGAAAATTGAGTTTATGTAGTCTATTTCAATTGTTTTCAACATGAAATTTAGCATTATGTAGCATAGTTTTAGTGAATTAGGCCTAGAAATCACTAGCCTATTTTATGTGTTTTGAAATTAGCATTCTATAGCCCGACTATGGTGCTTTGGGCACAAAAATTAATAATTTGTTGTACCTTTCCTCTTAGGGAGGAAAAGACAGTTCACCATACATTTTTATTAGCCCATCTTCCATATTCTATAGTTTTTTGTATCTATCCTACTATAGATAGGGAAATACCCCCCCTCAAACATTGTTGGGAGCCCAACATCCATCTTTTGCAGCATATTTCAAATATTTTTTCCTTCAATTCTCCAGTCTCATCATTGTATTCATTTACCTTGTTTTCCAATTCACTCTTATTTCATTAAAGTGCACAATTCTTCATGTTTCTTAATCAAAATTATTGTTTCGATCTGTAAACAATGATTTTTGTTTGCCCCTCACAATGCTTTGCTCCTCTTAGAATTTTTCACCTAAAAGGAGAAAGGGGATTGGATGGGGTCCAAAAAGCAAGGGTTTACACTCAAAGTTAATGAAAATGAGATGTATTATGCCTAATTAAGATGTCCTAATGCTCTGATTTGAAATTGAAATGATCTAATGATACAAAACTTAAGAAATGAAATGTGCTGGAAAACACATTGTGATATGCAAACATGAACTAAATGACCTAAAAATGCAAATAAAACCAAATAGAAAGTTGTAATACAAAAGGTGTGCACTTGGAAGTGTGTTGCATACTTGAAGAAACTCTAAAATTCTGGAAATTTTGATTTTTAAGCCTAATAGGACATTTATACCAGGTGGGGCGACTTAGTCCATTTTCAGAAAAATTCTGGAAAACTACATTGAAGCTCGTTTTGGCCAAATGGGTATCCAAATATACAAAAAAAAACTGAAAAAAAAATTCAATGGGACTAAGTCACCACTAGTGGTGACTTAGTCCACTTTTTCATTTCTAAGAAATTCAGAAGTGGAAACAAAAGCCCTAGGTTTGCACTTTGGTTTCCCACAGGTGTCCGCTTCTGAAACTTTAATTTTCGGGCCTAAAGGTGAATTTTTATTGATATTTTGAATAGGTCAACAAAGGGATGTATTCAATGAGTCTTCAACCTAATCTTCAATGATCTTCAAACCTTCAAAGTGCCTAAATCTAAAAACACACAAAGATAGACGGAGAAAAATGTTGATTGTTAGGGCATGGGGGTTTGCCTTGGTCAAACCCCTTTTTAGGTAATTAAACCAAATGAAGAAAGAATGAAATGAAGCATGCAACAATGGAGTTAATACCTTTCCATGATATTTGATCTTGAATTTCTGCAACAATAGTTGAAGAATCTGCCCTTGAATGTCTTAGTAAGCTATCTTGATGAATTGCAATGACAAAACACTAGATTGCTTGATTTGAGAACATAATGAATGATTGATGATGATGATTTATGAATTGAGATGATTTAGGAGATGGAAAAATGAGGGGAAAAACCCTTATTTATACACAATTATGCCTTAATTCCCAAAAATATCTCATCACAGGCTGACCTCAAGTCTTAAAGAATAAAAACCTGAAAGAAATTTGAATTAATTTTGATTTTTGTGCCACATGGGACTAAGTCACCCAAGGTGGTGACTTATTCCACCTAGGAAATTTTGAGTGGGTGTTGGAGATTAAGATGTATTAAATGTTGTTTATCGGGTTCTTCTTCAACAAGACACTTAATTAAGGCCTGTAAGTGCATAAAGGGACCATTTAAAGCATAAGAAAGGTGTAAATATTGATGAAAAGCCTAGGAAAGTGTGAAAGTTTATTAAAAGACTTTACAACACTTTGAAATAGGTCTTGGTAAAGTTATTTAGGTGCATTATAACTTTATAGTCCTAGAAAAGTGTGAAGATGTGTTACAACACCTTATAGCACTCTTGCAAGACATCAATAAATGTATTTTATTCAATTTGCAAGGGTTCAAGACCTAGTGTGGATGTGTAGACACCCCACAACACCAAATCAAGACCTCTTTAAGTCCAATTTATCATCAATTATTCCCATATCAAGCAAACTATACACTTTTTGGTGACACATTAAGCCCTCACTTTAGTGAGAGGATGAACTTGCTTCAAACTCTTGCTAAAGTAGACATTCAAGAAGAGTCTAATCATACCAATGCGGATGAAAAAGAATGAAAAAGATCAAAGGAGGTTGCGCAAGCCCCCAGGATCTGAGATCTCTGGGGCCACAGAACATCAGGTTGTCTCTGAGGTGAGTTGTCCCAAAGAAGTGGTTTAGTGAGAAATTCATGCCAGTGTGTCGGCTTCCCACCATATAATGAGAAA